>CAUYSK010106235.1:0-53923 GCA_963575035.1 Avahi laniger
AAAGATAAAATACCAACATGCTCCTTTAGGAGACAAGCGTGTGTCCCGAGAACATTAAGGGGAGACATTAGTCTGTGGGATTAGTCATCTCCTTACTTGGTTTTCTTCCCTTATAAGACAAAAAGAGGAATCTCATTAAAAAGCAGGAGTCGCCTCTGCTGCCACCACCGTCATCGCCCCGCAGCAGACAGAAAGGCTAAAATGTCAAAAGATGCGTCGGTCGCCTCTGACAAAGTGCAGATCGGCTCTGAAAGGGGATAAATATGATGGGGGCGCGGTAATAACAGCGCGCGCTTGTTAACTACGCCGATCCGGGCGGCGGGGCGGGGGACAGGAGTGGCCCCGGCAGGAGCCCCAGGTGGGGGGCGGGGGCGTCCTCGCAGTCACCATCAATTATACGGGCCGGTTTGGTTTGGTTTTGTGAGGTCTGAACCGAGGCTCAGCTGATGGGGAAGAGGGTGGGTAGGGGGTGAATAAGGGATTTTAGCCAAACCAGTGACTCTGAATGGAGGACTTGGGCTCCGTTGAGGGGGCCTCGGCAGCGAGAGCTTGAAAAGAGGGTCTTCGGGTTACGCGAGGGGAAGGGGAGGGGGCTGGGGGACATTTTGCGGTGGGAGGGGTAGGGGCAGGGAGGAGAATGGCAGGATAATGGGACAGCGGAGGCCAGCTCCTGCGCTCTCATTGCTCACAATGAGTCCCATGTGGCTCTCTTTATCTCAGCCTTTCAGCAGTCAATAGAGGGAGCTTTTTTATTTTCGACTCTAAGTATACAGCCGCCCCACCCCCGACACACACACACACACACACACACACACACACACCCCTACAAGTGTGGGACAGTGAGCCGGATATACGAAACGTCTGAGAAGTTACTTCTTGGGCGCAGATTTGCTGGATTTGCCACCCACCTGCCAGACCGGTACTCATGGGGCATTCCCTCCCCGCCACCACCCTCTGCCTCTCTCCCGGGTCGCACACGCAGCCCCTCATCCCGTCTCCTCCGTTGTACACCCCGCCTCCCTCCTTCGCGGATGCCTCAGAAGCTCAAGGGAGGTAGAAGGGGGAGGAGATTCTTGACTCTTTTTAGAAAGACATCAGTCATATGATGACAGCTAAAGCGGAGACTCATGATGGAGTGAGGGCGATTTGCACCCCATCCCGCAAAAGGCAAAAATAAAAGATTAGAATAAGCCCGAGTTTGAACTTTAGACTGTTTTAGTGTATAAAAAAGTACAAACAAAAAATTTTTTGGTGATGGACTTCTCTGAAATGGTAAGTCCACAATTGGACAAATCCTTTTCAATTTGTTCCTAAGTCTGTGATTGAAGCAGCCACAGCCTCTGAACTTTCTCAGCTTGATAGAAAATAATTAATCTATTTTTCAAACAATATTGTTATGTATTCTCATAGGGTGCCTGAAGTTTGAATAGGTGAGCATTCTTAACCAGGGTTGGAAGCTTTTAAAAACAGATTCCAGACCTTACCACCCCAAGATTCTGATTCAGTAGTTGTGAATGGGGCTCAGAGTGTGTGTGCGTGTGTGTGTGTGTGTGTGTGTGTGTGTGAGGAAAAGAGAGAGAGAAGAGACCGATCTTGATGTACATCTCCATTTGAAAGTCTCAAGACTAAGGAAAGTATTTTCTTTCAGTTGGATCAGAAAGGAATTAGTCAAATAATAGTGACTGGTCCCATTCTGGGCAAATGGCTGATTACTTGAGCCAAATCCATCTCTGCTACCAAACATTGCGGCTGGATAAAAGAAAAGAGAAGAAAGAAATAATCATTTCTATTACCAAGAAGTAAAGGTAAGGGGAAGGTAAGAGTAACAGAAAATGACAATAACACCAAGTAGTGGCTTAGTCGTGCCAGACACTTTTCCTGCAGGGATTATTACTCCACTGGAGGGGAAATGAGACTCAACTGTCTCAAGCAGTTTGCTTAAGGTCACACACCTGGTAAGGGGCAGAGCCAGAATTCCCCCCAGGCTTGAATGACCTGAACAGCATGCACTGACCTGGGGGAGACCCCAGGAGTGGGAATACGATTGAGGGGGAATCTAGAAGCAGACTGCCCCATACCCATAGGAAGGCTCCCAAGGGTTCCTTATGTACCCAATATCAATGATCTATGGGGTGGCTCATGGCTGTTGCCTTCTCCTCAAGGACTCCAAACTTCTTTTCCCCTCTCACGAATCTTGTCTCTTTCTCCTCATGCAATTTGCTGTGCTGAGCGAAGTACCCCACACTGGGCATAGAAGGAAGATGAGTATTGCTTTCATATTTTTCTAAGCAGGGAGATGGGTGTAGATTTCAGGTCTCCTTCATATAACAAGAAAATCACAGTTACTATTTCCTTGGTTCCATTTCCAATCTCTTGAAGGTGCAGCTGAGTGGTTTGGCTATGAAGATTGGGCAGGATATAAAGAAGGCAGGAGAGGGAACAACTCCTGTTCTGCCACCCTGGCAGCTCGTGAACGGCTCTGCTCCAACCAGCTCTAATGCATGAAGTGTGTGCTCTCACAGGGTTCAGATGGGCTGATCTCCCCTCCTTGACTGCACTAACACTCCTCAGAGGGCAGGAACCCTGCCTTGTACTTCTTTATCGTGACGTGCTCGTGGCCAATGCTGATAGTGTGCTCTGTGAGTTATTGTCCTTTGGTTGATTGGCACATAAGTGTCTTTTAAATTGGAATGCTCAGGGTTGAAATAGTTTCTCAGCTGTTCTTGGTCTCCATCCTTAGTCATCCTCTGTTTGTTAGTGTCTGGATTCTCCCAGAGGCATGTGTTAACCTCGTGTGGACTCACTAGACAGCCACTTCGGTGCTGCCTTCAACAACACGCCCACTTTGTTTTCCCCACTCTGTTGTGTTGGTTCCACACCCCTGAGTCATGCCCACTGTCTGCTGTCTTTAGGTCTGTGTTTGTGCTGACTTGAAAATTCATGCTCATCTCAACTGCTGTTTAGCAATACTTTTTATTCAACTTTTGCCAATTTCCTAATACTGTAGTTGGGCTGAACATTCTCCATGTTTCCACTTTACCTCCAGTTTCCATCCTATTTTATCTTTTTCCTAAAGAGAAATCCATAAGTTCTAACTTTGTTATGACTTTCTTGTTCCTTAAACTCTTGTCATCTGATTTCCACCCTCTACTTTGTGTTGTCCACACTGGAAAAGGCTCCCATATCCTTCAAGAGGCAGTGGTTTCTCTGCAGCCTTTGATGCTGTGGACCACTGCCTGGTCCTGACATTCCCTCTTGCTTTTGCTTCTTTAATATTCTGTGTGTCTCTGTTTCTTCTGGTACTACTATTTCTCCTCCAAGACTTCCCAAGATTCAGTCTCTGCATGTAAGTCCTTAGAGATGACTTTCACTCCCATAGCTTCAGGTATGACCACCTGTAAGCTGGGTCATGCTTCCAGTTGCCTATTGGATTTTTCCATTTGTCTGCTCTCTTATTATTTAAAACTTAAGATATCTCAGATTGAATTTATTTCCCCCAAATATTGTTCATTTTCTTCTACTAGCTTCAAGGCTCAAGATCTCTATCCAACCATTGATTACAATATTCCATCAGTCACAAAAATCTATGATTCCTTTATAGCCACTCTCTATCCCATCTATTCATTTCCCGTTGCCACTGTTCTGGCCTTTATCTCCCCTACATGGACTACTGAAATCAATCTGTTAAAATACTTTTGTTAGAATGTACTCTTCGACTCAAAAAATCCAGTAGTTCTCCATTATTTACAGAATCAAATCCAAACTTCTTAGTCGAACATTCAAGACCTTCCTTAATCTAATTCCAACTTTGTTGTTCCCACCATTTCTTCCTCTATCATATTTGCCTTAAACAAATAAATGATTCCAGTGAAATTGTTCTGCTCATAAGTTCCCAAACACTTTATGTTCTCGTCCTTCCACCCACCTGGTACATTCTTCCCTCATATTCCCTCATCTTTTGGGCTAACCTTCTTTCAAATCTAGCTCAAATCCTACCTTTCAGAAAAACTCCTTCACCATCTCAATCTAAGTTAATCTCATCTTCCCATAAACTCCTTGTAGTTTATGAAATTATGTAAATTACATTTTGTATGTTAAATTATTGCTTAATTTTTCTTCTGTTATCTTTCTAACTAGATGTTTGCTCCTTTTGGATCTGGACCCCTACTGGCATCTAGCTCAGACTTAGTAAATGCTATCTCTTCTCTTCTGAGTTTCTATAAATTTATAAATACAAGTTGCCTCTGTAAATTGCTCCCTAAGCCTCTGGGTTTATGAGAGCAAATACCTTGGGCTTAGGATTAATTATGTGTAGGTAGGGATATTTTGTTGTTCTTTTTTCCAAACAAAATCTAGTCTATTGGCTACCTATGTGTCTTAGTCCATTTGTGCTGCTATAGCAGAATACCACAGACTGGGTAATTTGTAATGAACATATATTTATTTGGTTCACAGTTCTGCAGGGTAGGAAATCCAATATCAAGGTTTGGGCATCTTGAGAGGGCCTTGTTGTTGCATCATAACATGGCAGAAGACATCACATGGTAGAAGGCAAAGAGGGAAGAGGACCAACTAACCCCCTTATAACAGCATTAATCCCACCTATGAGGACAGAGCTCTTGTGGCCTAATCACCTCTTAAAGATCCCACCTCTTAATATTTTTATAATGGTGGTTTAATTTTAACATGAGTTTTGGAGAGAATAAACATTCGAACCATAGCACTATGAAACTGTGTGTACTTCACCTCATTACATTTTGCCTTTTCTTTGGCAGATCAGAAAAATAGAAGCAAGGTAGACAGCAAGTTGTATTCTTTTCCAAGTAACCTCATCTATCATACAATGGCTAGTTTATTTCTTCATGCTGAAGTAACTCCAAAAGAAGGAGGAGGAGGAGGAGGAGGGGGAGGGGGGAGGAGGAGGAGGAGAAGGAAGAGAAGAAGAAGGAGAGGGAGGAGGGGAAGAATGAGGGGGAGGAGGAAGAAGAGGAAGAAGAACAAGAAGAAAAAAGAAAGAAACAAATTTCGTAATAGGATCTGATTTAAGAAGTATGTAGAATGGGAAAAAATAGAAATTTACACTAGATGAACAGCTTTAGTGTATCTAGGTCATGAATTAATTTATATTTCCAAGCACCTCCTACACTCATTTGCCAAAAAGGAAAGATTCAAGAATCAGAGATATAAATATATCTTTTTTCCTTATATGTGGAACCAAAATATTTATTCGTGGAATTTGTGCTTTTTAAATTCAGGTTAGAGTCAATCCATCTTTACAAAGCTCTCTGCATTTCTGGCCAAGACAGTGAAGTGATGTCTTGCTGCTCTGTGCGGGTAGATCAGCAACAACAGCATCACCTGGGAGCTAGTTAGAAATGCAGCATCAGGACCCTCCTCAGAGTCAGCATTTTAACAATTTTGCCAGGTAATTTGCATGCACATTAAAGCTTGAAAAGCACCGAGGTAAGGTAGATTTGGTAACAAGACAGCGTTGGAAATTCATCCCAGATGGCATTAATATGACGCCTGATGATTCTGTAGGAATCTTAAAGCAGTATGTGGCTAGTGGATTGCCAATATAAAGTAGCTGCGGTTTGCAGGCAGTGTCCTCCCAGTAATGCTGCAGACTGCAAGAGCCCTGAAATTATGCCTGCCGCCTTACCTCTGTGCTCAGGAAATCCCTCCAAGATTGACATTCCACCCTCTAGCCCTCAGTGTTTCCAGCGCATTGCCCTCTTCCTGGGTCTGTCCCTTGCCCACCTACAGATGCCAGGATGAAACAGGTTGGGAGTGTGTCCCTGCTACTGTCCTGGGGTGACTCCTCTCCACACCCTACACTAGGCCAGGCTCCAGGGAAGGAAGGAATTGGAACTATGTATAACATAGGCATGAATTGCTCCAGATGGTGTTTTTTTGTTTTTTGGTTTTTTTTCTACTGTGTCATTTTCTATTGTCTTTACTCTGTCACCTTTCTCAAACCCATCTGGAGAAATATAATTACTTTAAGCATTGCATTTTTTATTTTCTATTAGAATCTGTTATTTTCCTATCAGACTTTTTCTAAGTGTATCTTTTTGGGGGATTGTAAGAAAAGCTTATCACTCATATAAAAAAGCAAAGACAGCAGAGCAGAAACAGGCAAACCATTTTGGTGTGATACTAGGTTCCTCATAACCCTGAGAACAACCAATGGCATTAATATTTTTATTTATTCATTTATTTTCAACAAATATTATGGAGCTCCTTCTCCTGCCAGGTGCTATTCTATGGAGTGCAGGTACTTTGCTGAACAAAACAGTCATTTGTCCTCATGAAGACTCATTCTAATGGGAAAAACAGTCGAAAAGCATGTAGACATAGAGACAAATAATTCTATTTCTGATAATGAGTTGGGATCTGAAGAGAATAAAATAGAGTATCAGGAAAGAACAACTGGGCATGAGTTGTGACTCCTTTTGCTTGAGAAGTCAGGGAAGAACTCTTGGTATTGGTGAACCTTGAGCTCAGATATAAATGATGACATGGAGGCAACTATTCAAATATCTAGGACAGGTGCTCCAGGCAATGGGAACAGCAAGTGCAAAGGTCAAGAGGCAGGTCCTGTTACGATGAATATTTGGGGTGGATAAAGAAGGGGAGAGAGAGAAAAAAAATCAATAAAACAAAACCCCTGGCCTCAAGTCTCTGGAGTAAATAGAATGATCTAGGCAGGAACAGGAGGAGGAACAGGGGGGAAATGCTGGAAAGTAGAGAAGAGAAAGGCAGGAGGCAGAGAAAGACGTCAGAAAGACATGGGAATGGTAGGGGATGGCCAACCACAATTCACCGCCCAAGGCCCTGGCCGGCACCAGTGCAGAGAGCTCCCCACCCAGGGTCTGTGATCAAAGAGAGAGTGTTTCTTTGGAGGGACGAGAGCAGCAGAAGGAAAATATACTAATAAGCCAGAGGCAAAGGAGGCACTTAGTAACAAGAAACCTCCTGAAGAGAGGGAGTTAGGAATCAGATTCTAGCAAAGATAGAGTTGGAATTTTAAAGCTCTGTTATGTTCAAAGGTTATAAGGACATTTCAGAGTCCCCAGCTCGGGGAGTTCTCACAGTCCCGTGTGTTATTCACACAAACACGTCAGTGTATGAATATATGAGTGTGTGCGTATATAGTGTGTGCTGGGATCGTGGGGGGCGCCTGGGCAGAGGGAAAGAAAGAAGGGAAGGCCATTAAAAGCCTTGCTGAGAAAGGTATTTCTTGTGGACAAAAAAGAATCAGGCCCCTCGCTCCCTACTGAGCCCATTTCTCCTGCCTTTGCCCGAGCTGTCAGGCATGAATCCCTGTAGCATTCCGTAACTAATTGACAGTAATGGGGGCCATTGGGAGTCTAAGAATACACCGCATTACCCGGCATGCATTGGAAGGAAGGGGGGCTGCCTCGGGGGCAGCTGTGGAGAAAATAAAGGCTGTCTTTTCAACTTTCTTTTTCTTTAATTGAAGGTAGGAGGTAGAAGTAGGGAGGACCAGACTTAGGCAAACTTCTACTCTAGCCTAAGAGGAAAAAATTATAAATCTTATATCTTATCCTGAGCTAATATCCCAGGATACTATGTGTGCCACACAGAAGAAACAGATGGAATTTCAATTAACCCCAGGGCCCCCTGTGAAATCTATATTGTACCCTCTGGATTTACAACATATTGTAATATATGACTGCAGGCTCTGGAGATTCCATCGCAAATCAACCCTCTTTATTCCAGGGGTTCAGAAAACTGCTGCAAAAGCCCCCTTCAGAATCAAAAGTGGCCAACTTCTTACAACTTCATCCTCAGAGCTGAAATCCAATTTTAATGTTATAACGGATTTTATGTATTGAGCAGTCTCATGGTTTTTTATAAAAGGGGACATTTTTTTCCTTCTATTAATGATGACATTTACACACTAAAACTGTTCACGTGAAAAAGAAAATTGGGAAAAGACACACTGTTATCACACCTTGAAGAATGACTCTCCACACACTCACAGTCAGTTATCTTCAAAAGAATTTTTATATTTTAAAAACTCATACCTGTAGAGAATGTAGTCTTTAATAGTAAAGATACTCAGAATAAAAATAAAAGAAGTTACCTCTGCTATGATTATCACATGAAGTTGTAAACTTTGCAATCATTTTTAAGAATACCAAGTTGTTTTTCAAAATCAGACTTGTTTATAAGGTACCAATAAACTTAGGGCCCTGACTTTTATTTCTTTCATCATTGGCCTTGCCTTTCTACATTTATTCTTCATTTGAAAAATTATATTTGCATAAATATTCAACTTCTCATGCCCACAAAAACTTTCCAGATTAATTTTGGCTTTTTGATATTAAGGTTAAATTTTCTGCCAATTTTTCTTACAAGCCTTCTTTTCCCTAAAATTACTCTTCAACTCAAATCTTTCATCACCTTTTGCAGAGATGAATTTCTCTCACGCAGTAGTATAGAGTCTTTAGGACTCTTTGCTCTCCAAGTTGCTGCTGTATTATCCAGCATTGTTTTATGGAAGATTTGCCTCTGAACCCCTGGGAAATATGTCTAGGAAATCAGATAAACAAACTTCCTGGACTTTGAGAAAAATAATTTTGGAGAACTGAAATGTGTCTTTTGAAAAGAGGAGTGGGGATTGAAATGTGATGTGAAGGCTCCTCCTGGTTCCAAGGTAACCATGAGGAACTGAAGTCCACAGGGCTGTCCTCGGAAACATAATCTGTTGAGCTCATGGATGTTGAAAGCTGGAAGGAGTGAGAAGAGCCATTATTCAGGCAGCTGAGATATTGTTTGTGTCCACTGCGCAGTTTCATGGAAACAAACAAGGCAGTTGCTGGGATGTTTCTCTCCAGCCAGATCTTCTTTTCCTCCACGAATGCACAGCCTTGGTGGAGCACCAGCAGGGAAGCCTTCTCTCTCCCCGCATCTATCACTGTGTGGCTAGACCAGCAGGGGTCATTCCATGGCAATGGCATCCCCCCCCAGATCAAGCAAGAAGTCTTGCTGTGGCACAAGGACTGGGAGCCACATTTCCAGGGAAATTCAAGGAACTGGTCAATTTGCTCTTCGGGCATGTTTGGAACACTGGCTCAAAGGCTGGAAGAGGGTTCGTCTAGTGGGTCAGGCCCCTCTTATTTCTAATGAGATTGGCTTATCCCCTTAAGCCATCCTTAAATCAGAAAAAAAGGTGTAATTTTAAATAGACTGAACATTTGCCTGTTTTGAACATCTTCATATCAGGCAATCAAAGGTCATTTTGATGCAATTATTAAGGTTTATTTCTTCATCTGAACAAAAACATAGATGTGTTATTAAACCCAGACTAACATTCATTTAACCTGTCTCATTCCCATCCTAGATATGGTTTATTTTGGAAAGAGAAAATATGTGGTTACTTAAAAATAATATACCAACCAAATGTTAAGAGTGACTGGGTTTTTGTTTGCTTTCTTAACCTTTTGTGTGTGTTTGTTATATATGAATCATAAAAGTGTATCTTCTGTAGTACCAAGCACTGTTCTAAATGCTTTATATGTATTAATTATCTAACCATCACAATGCTCTTAAGGTATTATTATCCTCCTTATCCAAAGAGAGACTATTAATGACATAAACAGTGTTCTGAGTACATGTTTGTTTCCTAACCTTTACAGGTTATGTCCAAGCATCAGGTTTTCCGATGTCTGCCCATTCACAGGATTGAGAGTGCTTATGTTTCAAAGCATAATCAGCGTCATTTTTCTTCTTCTTTTTCCTCCTCTAAACCTCTCTTTCCAGTCTGTCCTGAACCCTGAGCACTATGACTTTTCATTTGAGGCTTCCTTAGTTATGTTTGGCAGCTTTACTTTCAGTCTTCCTGTTTTTTATTTTTATTCTGTTAATTTCATGTTCCAACACCACCAGAAGTTAAGGCAAAATAAAAGAAGAAGGAGAGGATAATGTAGGAGGTATTCTAAAATCGCCTGAAAAAATTCATGACTGAATAAAATGGGAAAAGTATATTGAATAACTGAATTGAAAAAAATGGGGTTGGTGAAATTTTTTGCTATCACTTTACTTTTTCCTTATGTTGTTGCTTTTTTCCTGGGTTTGTTCTATTATATTACCATGCTTTCTCCCTGAGACTCAAACAAGAATCTATTTTCCCCATGAGTTTTTCCCAAAAGTTTTCACCATTAGTCTTTCCCACAGGTATCTATTCCTTTCTCACTGCCAACCCCTTGTTTGTTATCTTGGCTTGGAATTGTTCTCTATTCGTTTGCCTTATGCATATCTTAGCTTCAGAACCAGTCTCCAAAGAAAAGGGTTATTGTTTTTCTTTGCAGATTCTGCAGAGCCTGGTTTTACAAGTTAGACAAATTTGTTGAGCTGAATTAGGGAGAGCGCTATATATATTTCCCTGCAGAATGTTTTTTAAGTACAAGAGCACCGAATTGATTGGGAAACTGGGCCAAGTAAACAAAATATAATATTACAGAAGGAATAGGGGAAAAGTTGGTCCGGACTGGGCCAGAAACTGACATATAGAAAGATAATCTTAGGTCAGAAGCCCAGGCAGCAGCAGAGAAGAGGTGGAGTCAGGTTTAGGCCCCTCTGTGACAATGAGACCATATGAAGAAAACCATTTAGAATTTTGGAAGAGTCTAAGGTTATATCCCAGAATAAGACTGAGTTTCCTCTAAACCAAAGAAGAGCCATTCTCTGTTGCATTTGTAGTGAAGAGTCCAGGAGAAACGTCTGCACTGAGAATGGAAAGCACACCCCTGGTTCACCAGAGGTGAAGATGCTCAAAGAAAGGCATCAGTAGTGGCTGGGTGACTTCCCAGGAATGTTTGATTGGGCTACTAGGACAAAACTCATTCCAGGACCTCATTTTTGTGGTCTCTACAACTCTTCATTGATTCAGGGCAGATTGCCCCTCATACCATAGGTATCAGCTTTGGCCTTTCCTCCTCTTTGTCCCTGAAGGCTCTGAAGGAGTCATTGTCTAAGGAGGATGAATTTCTGCTTGCAAGAGCAGTCCATGGGGACTGTCCTGAGCTTGGGATGGAGCCCAGTAGTGTTACCATTTCACACTGTATCTTTTTCTATTTACAGACATACCTCAGAAACATTGCAGGTCCAGTTCCAGACCACTGCAGTAAAGTGAATATCACAATAAATCCAGTCACATGAATTTTTCGGTTTCCCAGTGCATATAAAAGTTGTGTTTATACTATACTGTAGTCTATTGTGTGCAATAACATTACGTCTAAAAAGACAATGTACATACCTTAATTTAAAAATACTTTATTGCTGAAAAAAAAATGCAAGCGATCATCTGAGCCTTCAGCAAGTCATAATATTTTGGTGGTGGAGGATCTTCACTGTACGTTGACAGCTGCTGACTGATCAGACCAGTGGTTGCTAAAGGTCCAGGTGGCTGCGGTGATTTCTTAAAATAGCAGTGAAGTTTGCCACATTGATTGACTCTTCTTTTCACAAAAGATTTCTCTGCAGCATGAGCAAAAGATTTCATGTAGCATGTAGGTGCTACTGGATGGCATTTTACCCACAGTAGAACTTTCAAAACTGGAGTCAATCCTCTAAAACCCTGCTGCTTTATCAACTAAGTTTATGCACTGTTCTAGATCTTTTGCTGTCATTTAACAATGTTTACAGCATCTTCACCAGGAGTAGATTACTTCTCAAAAAAACACTTTGTTCATCCATAAGAAGCGACTCCTCATTCAAGTTTTGTCATAAGATTGCAGCAGTTCAATCACATCTTCAGGCTCCACTTCTAATTCTAGCTCTCTTGCTGTTTCCACCTTGTCTGAAGTTACTTCCTCTGCTGAAGTCTTGAGCCCTTCGAAGTCATTCATGAAAGTTGAGATCAATTTCTTCTAAACTCCT
This sequence comes from Avahi laniger, assembly GCA_963575035.1. NCBI lineage: Eukaryota > Metazoa > Chordata > Mammalia > Primates > Indriidae > Avahi > Avahi laniger. Next base: position 11,911 of record CAUYSK010106235.1, read on the forward strand.
GTTAATATTGATATTTTGACCTCTTGCCGTGAATCTCAATTGTTCTTAATGGCATGTAGAATGGTGAATCCTTTCCAGAAGGTTCTTAATTTATTTTGCCAAGATCCGTCAGGGGAATCACTATCTGTGGCAGCTGTAGCTTTATGAAAGGTATTTATTTATTTATTTATTTATTTATTTTTGACAAGGTCTTTCTCTGTTGCCTGGGCTAGAGTGCAATGGCATCATCATAGCTTACTGCAGCCTCAAACTCCTGGTCTCAAGCGATCCTTCTGAATATAAGTATGTGTGACCATATCTGGCTAATTTTTTTTGTTTTTTTTTTTTTTAGAGATGAGGTCTAGATATATTGCTCAGGCTGGTCTCAAACTCCTGGGCTCAAATAATCCTTCCACCTCGGTCTCCCAAAGTGCTGGGATTATAGGCATAAGCCACCATGCCCAGCCTGCAGAATGTATTTCTTAACTAATAAGACTTCAAAGTCCAAATGAGTCTTTGATCCATGGGCTTCAGAATGGAAGTTGTGTTAGCAGACATGAAAACAACATTAATCACCTTGTACATTTCCATCAGAGCTCTTGAGTGACCAGGTGAATTGTGAGTGAGCAGCAATATTTTGAAAGAAATCTTTTTTTCTGAGTAGTAGGTCTCAATAGTGAGCTTCGAATATTCAGTAAACCATGCTGTGAACAGATGTGCTACTGTCCAGGCTTTGTTGTTCCATTTATAGAGCACAGGCAGGCTAGATTTAGCATAATTCTTAAGGGTCCTGGGATTTTCAGAGTGGTAAATGAGTCACCAGTTTCTTTAGCCTCTAACAAGAGAGTCAGCTTGTCTTTTGAAGCTAGGCATTGACTTCTCTTCACTAGCAATGAAAGTCCTAGAGAGCATCTTCTTTCAATAGAAGACTGTTTGATATCCACTGAAAATCTGTTGTTTAGTGTAGCCACTTTCATCAATTATCATAGCTAGGTCTTCTGGATGACAGGCTGCAGCTTCCGCATCAGCACTTGCTGTTTAACCTTGCACTTTCATGTTATGGAGACAGTTTCTTCCCTTAAATCTCATGGGCCAGTCTCTGCTAGCTTCCAACTTTCCTCCTGCAGCTTCCTCGCCTCCCTTAGCCTTCATATAATTGAAAAGAGTTAGGGCCTAGATTTTGACTTTAAGGGGATGTTGTGGCTGGTTTGATCTTCTATCCAGACTAAAACTTTCTTCACTTCAGCAATAAAGTTATTTTGCTTTCTTATCATTTGTGTGCTCACTGGAGTAGCACTTTTAATTTCCTTCCAGAACTTTTCCTTTGCATTTACAACTTGGCAAACTGTTTGACACAAGAGGCCTATATTTCAGCCTATCTTGGCTTTTGGCATGTGTTCCTCACTAAGCTTAATTATTTCTAGCTTTTGATTTAAAGTGAGAAACATGTGACTCTTTCTCACACTTGAACACTTAGAGGCCATTGTGGGGTTATTAACTGGTCTAATTTTAATATTGTTGTGTCTCAGGGAAGCCTGAGGAGAGGGAAAGGGAAGAGAGAATGGCCGTCCGTGGAGCAGTTAGAACATACGCTTATCAATTAAGTTGGCCATCTTGTATGGGCACTGTTTGTAGCATCTCAAAACAATTACAATAGTAGCATGAAAGATCGCTGATCACAGATCACCATAACAGGTATAATAATCATGAAAAAGTTTGAAATATTGTGAGAATTACCAAAATGTGACACAGAGACACAAAGCGAGCCTGTGATATTAGAAAAATGGCACCAAGAGATTTGCTCAATGTAGGGTTGCCACAAACCTTCGATTTGCAAAAAACATAACATCTGTGAAGGGCAATAAAGTAAAGCACAATAAAACGAGGTATACTTGTATTAGCAAGCTGCTTTTATATCTTCAGAAATCATTTCTCCATCTCATTAAGAAAGATAAAATTAATTGGCACTTATGTAGGATCTTTCCAACAAACAGTCAACAATGATGAAAGAAATCTTTTTTTCTGAAGCTGGGTGTGGTGACTTATGCCTATAATCCCAGCACTTTGGGAGGACAAGGTGGGAGGATTGCTTGAGCCCAGGAGTTTAAGACCAGCCTGGAGCCTGGGCAACATATCTAGATCCCATCTCTAAAAACAAAATTAGCCAGATATGGTGGCACATACCTATAGTCCCAGCTACTCGGGAGGCTGAGGCAGAAGGATCTTTTTCTCTTTTGTTAAATGAATAGACTTTATTTTTAGAGTAGTTTTAGGTTTAAAGAAAAATTGAACAAGAATTGCAGAGTTCTCCTCTACCCCCTTTTTCTCCCCATTCCCTCACCTCCTTCCCTCCACAGTTTCTCCTATTATTAATATTAACGTCTTGTATTAGTGTAGCATATTTGTTATAATATATGAGCCAATATTCATACATTATTATTAACTAAAGTCCGTAGTTTGCATTAGGGTTTACTCTTTGTATTATACATTCTGTGGATTTTGACAAATGTATAATAAAATGCATCTACCATTATAGTATTAAACAATAGCTTCACTACTTCAAATATTGCCTGAGATCCACCGATTCATTTCTCCCTTTCTTTGAATCTCTGGCAGTCACTGATCTTTTTATTGTCTTCGTAATTTTGCCTTTTCCAGAATGTCATATAGTCGAAATGTCACACAGTTGTATAGTATGTAGCATCTTCAGATTGGCTTCTTTCACTTAGCAATATGCATTTAAGCTTCCTCCATGTCTTTTCATGGCTTGCTAGCTCATTACCTTTTATCACTTTATAATATTCTATTGTATGGATGAACCACAGTTTGCTTATCCATTGACCTATTGAGCAATCTCTTGGTTGCTTCCAAGTTCTGGCATTTGTGCTGCAGGACTTTCTCATTTTGAAGTTAAGCAACAGATACAAGCTTCTCAGAATCTATACCCCCACACTTTATCTCTGGCTTGCTCCAAGGCTCTGGAAACTGTTTCCTTACAATTGCTCTTGGTTTTCCTGTAAGCTTAACATGGCAGAGGTTAAGGTCATAGTTATTTCCAAATTGTCTAATGGGTGATCCCAGACAGGGCAAGATGAGGAACTCTAAGACACCACCACTGTGGAGAGATAGTCTCAGCTGACTCAGAGGGGCCAGTCCCACTAGGACCTCTGGCTCATGGAACTTGGACTTCTGCCCTAGAAGCCATTTGGAACTGCCATTTCCAGACACATGCTACAGAAAGCTTTTGTCTTCTGAAGCCAATCCCCGCTGTCTTAATCAGTTTGAGTTGCTTTAACAGAGCACCAGGGACTGAGTGGCTTAAGCAACAAACATTTATTTTTCACAGTTCTGGAGTCTGGAAAGTCCAAGATCAAGGTGCCAGTAGATTTGGTGTCTGGCAAAGGCTCGCTTTCTGGTTTGCAGATGGCCGTCTTCTGGTTGTATCTTCACAGAGCCAAGAGAGAGAATTTCTCTCTTGTATTTCTTCTTATGAAGTACGAACCCCATGATGACGGCTCTACCCTCATGCCCTAATCACCTTCCAAACACCGTCACATCAGGAGTTACGATTTCAACGTATGAATTGGGGGAAACACAAACATGCAGCTCATAACACCCAGCTGGCTAGATTCTATAGTCAACACCCCACCCTTAATACAGTTCCACCTGTGTGTTTCTAAACCTTGCTCAGCCTCAGGGAAATATTCAACAAGTTCTTTGTTCCACTTAAAAAGAGAGGCTGTAAGAACTACTCACTTTAGAACTCTTCCACTGGTTCCTTCTCCATGTTAATTTGCTGTCCCCTTGACTTCTACATACGCTTAACAATGTATTTGTCTTTTCCTTATGAATGTGAGGCCTTCCACTAGCAAAATTACGGAAGTAGTCTGTTTCCTCAGACTTCGCTCTCAGGGACTTCCTTCCTACTTACTCTATGGTGCTTCTGTACTCAGTACCTCAATATCTCAGAAACTGAATCCTCTCACAACCTGTTCTTGGGCTTTCCAGTCACTCCAATGATCCCAAACAGTAAAGAACTGGAAAAGCTTATGCATTTTTCTCCCCTTACTGCATTTCAATAGAGAATTGCAAGGATCAGTCAGGAGTAGGCTAAGATTTGTGAAGCTTCAAGATGGCTGACCCTACCTTGAGGAGGTGGCAGTTTCACTGTCCTCAGATGGTGAAAAGGGAGCTTCCAAACCACTTAAAAGCCTCCTCTCCTGGTTAGCTCCTCACTTAGAGCTACCTCAACATCTACTGAAAATTTTCTCGTTGCATAACTCATCTCTTGAACATTCCCTGAAGAGGGCCCAGTTTTCAGTGTTCTTGTGGCAATTCGTTGGGAGTTCATCCTTCACACATTTGATCTGGGATCTGTCCTCGGAAGAGCTCCTCATGGAGGCTGCGAGCATCATGCCACATGTCAACATGGTAGGCTTCATCCAGCCAGTCCCAAGCAACTGCTCGCTACTTTGTCGAACTTCCTGTGAAATGTGGCCAACAGCACTTAATACGGGGTTACCCATAAAACTGCACACTAGGACCTTAGAGGAAAAGAGTCAAACCTGTACCTGTCAAAGACAGTAAAAGGAATAGAGAAGGAATCTGGCTTTTAAAAACAGTAAGTGACACAGGAAAAGAAGTAACAGAAACTAGGAATAAAATCTTGGCAGTCCTGAGGTAGAAGGGAAAAGAGAAAAGTTGAAGAAGCAGAGAGGATGAATTGGGTGAGACAGTTTAGTTATGAGGTATTTTGTGTACCAGGCTTTCTCAGGATACAAAGGTAAAGAAGTCTGCTTTGGCAATGAAAAACAGTTTTCCATTTGTTACTCAAATGGCAATACTGGGCTTGAGTTAGGAGAAAGTCATTGACCATCCTTTGACCAGAAAACTCTTGAGTCAGCACTGCCATGTCTCATAGGCAGAATAAGCAAGGAAGTAGTCTCTAATTCTAACGTTTGCAAAGAGTCTGCTATGTGTGCTGAGCCACACTTCGAAGGGATTTGTACACATTACCTCGGATTAGTCAGTTATCTCTATCTTAGTCAGTGAAAACAAGAGAGGTTAAGTGACTTGCACAAAGACACACAGCTAGTAACTTTTAGAACCTTGGTCCAGCTGGTTCCAAAGCTGCTTCTCATGCTCTCTAGGTGGTTTGAATTCAGTTCCCCTTCTTTCCTACTTAAGACCCTCCTCCTTCTAAGAAAGTTTTCCTGGCCTTAGGTAGAAGGAACTTGAGATTTTACAATTACTGATTTATTCCTTTATCTAAACACTTTATTCACTGGTAAATTTCTGCTAAGAGGAATGTGCCATTAAAAAGTTTATCATTAATGTATTCCTTGCTGAGAACATATTTATGAGAGAATTTCCTGCAAGGAAATTGTGATTGCATGCATGTAGCGTGGGGAGCAGTTAAGAAAAGGGACAAAATGAAAGACCAACACAGAAGGGGGAGGCAGAGATAGAAGACACCTTTACTTACTCCTCAAATTTTTGTGGGCAGAGTGCTGCCTGGAAGACGCCCTGCCTGTCCTCACTTCTCACTCTCTCAGGGAACTCGTGACACCCCAAAGCTTCAGCGAGTGGGAGGAAGCCTGAGAGGAGAACGCAGGCAATGGCGGAGATGAGGGGGTGGAGACAAAGGGGGAAGTAACTTTTTAAATAAAAAATGATAAGTGATGAATAGAATGGCTAATCCCGGGGAGCCCTGAGAATGCCGGACTGCTGAGCAAGGGCCTCTCCTTTTTTTTTTCCCCACTTTCCTTTTTCTTTTCTTTTTAATTTTCTTTTATTTAATTTCGCTGCAGCACGTATAATCAATTACAGACTGAATCGGGATAAAGGGAGGGGAAGCACTTTAATTCATAAATCAATTTTATACGGTCATCAGTCAGGTTGTGAATGCAAATACCTCTGTCGGTTTAGGTTATTCAGAATTAATTGACTCCCACCGGGCTGGGCTGCAGATGGAGAGGGGCTTTCTCACAAAGTCTCCCTGGGCCCAGCATGGGGGCCGACTGCTTCCTCCCTTCCCCCTCCGGCCTGCTGGCCAGCCCCTCTTCTCCTTTACCCTCTGGGCCTCAAATATGGAGTTGATGGGGGTGGGTGTCTGACGAGAAGCTGGGTGGATAAGAGCCCAGAAAGACTGTTTGAAGGAGGAAGGAGATATATCGAGAGATGAAAGCCCCCAAACAAACCCACTTCAGCCCAGGCCCTGCAGAGACACCTTTATGTGATTAGAAATGCTTAACTTTCAAGGGTCTGCTTTTAAGTTCTCTTGAGCTTCTTAAATAAGAAAGAAAAAAGAAAACAAACAGAAAAGCCAGAGCCCCTGGGCTAAAGCTGAAGGGATATCATTCAGAAACCACTGGGATGCAGGGGTTTGTGCGGCTGCCAGATTTTAGCAGCCAGAGAGCAGCCCAGGACAGAGGGCGAACCACCCTGCGAAAGTGAGTTCAAGGCGCCTGCCCGACGTACCTTGGGCCAATGGCCAAAGAGATGGCCCTGGGCTGTGTCCCGGATACGGAGAGAATGAATCAAGACTTAGAAAGGGCTGCCTGAGGCCGTCCTAGCTAGGCAGCACCTGTTTCCTAAGTTCATTCTAATTTGGGAAAGACACAGCCACCCACCCATAGGTTCAACATGTCCTGACCTCTGCTTTTCTGCTTTTTCCCCTCAGCTAAATACACTTTTGACTGTGTTTTTCCAAATCAGACTGTCTTAACTGGTTTTTAACACAGTCCTCCCACATGGGAATCGCCTGGGGAGTTTGTTTGTTTTGTTTTTCTGTTTGTTTTTTAATGCTAATGTTCAGGTCCACTCCTGAAATTCTGCCCTAATTGGTATTGAGTAGAGCCTGGGGAATTGGTGCTTTTTAATAGAGCTACAAATGAGTCCAACGTGCAGCAAGGGCTGGAACCACTGTAGTGTCTGAGGACCGCGGTGGGCAACTCTAAAAACCCATCCTCTCCTTCCCTGTCCCCATTCCTTCCCCACAGCCTGGTAGCGTTTCTCAAAGTGTCCCACATTAGAATTACATTAGAAAAACAAAGCTAAACAAAACACATTGGTAAGGGGAAAAAAAAGAACAAAATAAAATTTGAGACTGTATATGTTGCAGATTCCCTGGCCCCCTCCAGACACATTGGAGTAAAATCTCTGGAAAAATCTATAATTTACACAAACTCCCAGTTAAGTGTGGGAACCCCTGCTGAGGCAAAGCACCAAGATGTCTGTACTGTCTTTATTTAAAATCAAATCCTAGCCTGCCTGGTATGCATCACATTTTGCCTTGACATAGCAGTTGCATGTTTGTGGTTTCTGCCAGAGAGCTCTCCTGAGAGACAAAAACCTGAATCTAGAAGCAAAATGAAAGCAATCTATTTCGATGGGATGATCCCAAAGGCTGCATGTTCTAAATAATGGGTTCTCAATCCATATTGAGCCTCTAAAAAATCAGCTGTAAAGTTCTTCTGCGTTTTTAATTTAACCAGCACTTAAATAATCAGTCCCCAATTTTTAGTACACTGCTTGTATGCAAAGGAGCTATATTTATTTATTTGAAAAGGCTAAGAGGAATTCTTGGAAATGCTCCATTAGTCATTCATTTGGACTACCATATGTAACTGAAAGTGATAAAACTGCTTTTCTTTAAAATTTTCAGTACTTCAGGCTTCTTTCCCAAGTCAGACTAGACTTCCTCTCCAAGAAAGTCTGAAGGTCTTAATGGAGATTAAATGTGTGTTTTCTCTTGCTGTACTTAGCCAGCAGCAAAGAGAAATTTGGGGAGGGGGCGGTCCAGAATGAAAGGGCATCTTGTTCACAAAGCCCAGAGTTTCTAAGGTAGATAATCTGAGAAGTCCATGGGAAAAAAAGAGAAATGTTCTTAGACCATTAAGCCAATATGTCAAGATGATTAAATACACAAGCTTCAGAGTCCACACTGCCCGGCTTCATCACATACGTTGGACAGGATATATAGCCTCTCGCTGCTTCAGTTTCCTCCTCCTTGAAATGGTAATGCTAACAGTAGATACTTCATAGGGTTGTTGTAAGGAGTAAATGAGACAAAGCATCTAAAAAGCGAGGCAGAAAGCAAGCCAGATGAAGGGTGGCTCTTCCTCTGATTGACAGAGACCATGGGTGAGTGGGGCTCGGTGGGCCTCTGAGTCTGATTTGGGCCCCCAGTAGCATCAGCATTACCTGGGTACTGGTTAGAAATGCAAAACTTTGGGCCCGGACTCTGACCTGCTGAACAAAGACTCTGAGGGTGGGACCCAGCACCTGGGGTTTTTACAAGCCCTCCAGGCGACTCTGAACCACACTGAAGTGAGAGAACTTCCGGAGCAGGCCGAGAGCTGGAGGCTGGTGCCCTGGAAAGCAATATGACTCTCCTTAGAGTCAAGCAGTTGGTGATAAAGAAAGAGGTCGGACTTAGCTCTCTATATAGGAAACTAAGACAAAGATGCCTCACACTATTGTGAGTTTGGGATTAGGAGAAGGGAAATTTGGAGGAACTGCAACCTGGAGTGTCCAACCAAAGGATGGAAATCTCACCAGTAACCATAACGCCATGTACAAGGGCACTATTTGCAAAGTCCTGCCACAGACAGCATGGTGAAGACCTCCAGACCCCAGGAAACCTTCTCTCCCCCATACCTCTAGCCCCACCCAAGATTCCAAGGCCCAGAGGTACCTCCAACCCCATTTTGCCCCGGGACTTCAGCAAACTGTACTGCCAACTGTGTCACCAGATGAGAGCAGAAAAGTCTAAGCCTCCTTCCCTAGACTTTTCTCAAAGCGGGAAGCTCTGCCAGGGAAAGGTCATAGAAGAGCCATCTCAGCTGTACTGCTCTGAGATGCGAAGAGGGCATCTGGTTAGCCCTTCCCTTCTTCCCTTCCCCCACAGTGAGGATTCCTGCAGGTCCAGAAGGTAGAGATGGGAGGAAGACAGTCTGTAGGGGCGGGTACAAAAGAATTTGGAAGTCATCTGTATAAAGATAATTATCAATAAAAAAGAGGAAAGAAAGAGAAGCTTGGGAGTTCCAGGATAAACAGTATACTCAGATCTACTAGGAACTAAAAGAGGCACAGGTAGGAGCCGAAGGGGGCGGCTAAAGTGCTGGGTTAAATGTTTACTTCCCTTTGCAGGGGAGAAAAAGTAGTATCTTTTCCTCACCCATTGCAAGGTTCATGGCTGACAGGTCTATAATAAAAGGCTGATAAACAAGAGAAAAGCCTAAGAAATTTATTTAACTAAAATTTTCCATAAAGATCCAAAGAATCAGAGAAAACTGTATTTTTATGCTTAGGTTTGATAAAGAGTAGACAGTCCTGCAGAAGTATGATTGGATGAAAGGGGTTATAATCTAATGGTAACAAACTGGGGGAACTTAGCAAGGCCTGTTGGTCCTGATTCTTCTTGGCGTCTCTGTGTCTTCATTCCTTTCTGTCAGGTATAGGCCAGGACATCTGTCACATGAGGGTCTTATGACCTACTTTCAGGGGAGATGGGTCAGAGAATTCTTTTATGGCTAGGTCTCATGCAGAAAGGCCAGAGAATGGCCTTCTTGCTTCTGTGGTTTTCTCAATTTCCAAGGTTCCATGTTTTGGGATAGTATGGCCTGTACCTGTCACCCTTAACAAACCATTATTGAGCACCTACTAGGTGCCAGCCTCTCTGCTTGGCTCTGAGAGGACAGAAATGCATAAGACACAATTCCTGCCCTCAAAGAGGCCTTTTAAAAAGACAGAAGAAAATTTAAAAATTCACACATTTCCCCCACTCCAAAAGGACATCTGAAGTAAGAAAGAGAATAAGGTAACTCCCACTGTGTCTTTGAACATTTGACTCAACTTTGAGATTTGGGGTTCAGCAAAATAGTTGGAGTCCACTCTCTCTCCTTTGCATACGCATATAGGCACACACACGTGTGGGCACACACACACACACACACACACACACACTTCTGCAGCAAGCATGTCTTCATCCAGCTGGCTGGCAAAGGATAGGCCTAGTTGCTGTTGGCCCTGTTGGTACTTCAATTTTGATCAGACAGGCATTAGAAGTTAATTAAAGAAACAAATCCTAGCAGTTTCTGGTACATAAGCCAACTTCAACCTAACCTTTCAATGAGGTAAGGGTAAAGGAATCTGACAAACACATTTAATTTCCTGTGAAATGCACAGGGGTTTAGAAACTAAGAGGGCAGCAGGATTTAGACACACATATCTTGGGTTTTACCACACAGGACACATGAAACCCTTCTGCTGTGTTTATCAAAGCTCTAGGCCCACTGGGTCTCACCAATGCTTAACACACACCGAGATTCTCTATCTGAGCCTCAGCCTCTCAGGCTCAGGCTTTTGGACTTCCCTTGGGGCAAGAAGTCAAAGCAACGCTGTGATGGCCAGGACTTGGGTCACGTGGCTCCCTCCGTGTTTGTGCCAGTGGTCACTTTCCCAAGTTCCTGCTCCGCTTCCACACTTTGTCCAAATGTGAGTCAAGTATTGCTGGGGGTGAAAGGAGACTCTAAAAGGGGCCCCTCTGTTACTGTGCAGGCACCCTCCACCCCACGTGTCCTGAGACCTGTTCTCTTGCTCCCTGAAGGAAGAAATGAGCTTTCATTCCCTCTCAGACCTCTGCTGATATCTGTTTCCCAGCTCAGTTCCAGACAGCCAAATGACTTTTTCAGAGCCACCACAGCTGGCTCATCAGGACCCAGGTAACCATATGAAAATAATTGAGAGAGGCAAAAATCCCAGAACCCCTTGGGTGTCGTTTTCCCAGTTTGGTTCTGGACATCCTTACGTGTTCCGGGGTATTCTTTGGTTCCCTTCTGTTGTCCTCCTTGGCCATTTTCCTCTGCCTCTTCATCTTTTTCCCCCCCCCAAAGCATAAGCTTTGTGTCCATGATCCTGAACAAAGTTCATTCCAAAATTTTTGTTTTTTGTTTTTTTAAAGAACATTTCTTAGACAAAACACAATCCTGGCTGCAGCTGGAGGCTGCCGGGATTTCTGCGCCTTGTTGTAATGCAGGGCCCCTTTCATGAAATCAGGGCGGTTAATGGAGGTGGGGGTGGAGGTGGGGAGGAGGGGGAAGAGAGGCGTGAACCCTTACACCCAAAGTGGAACTTCAGAAGAATTTACAGCTGCCTTTTCTGGAGACCGTTGAGATTTTATTGCCCCAGCACCAGCAGTTACAATGCTCCACAGAACTGGGAGCTGAGCCGCTGCCAGAGATTCCCCAGGCCGCTAAAGCTGGAAAGAGGCCAGCTCCGCTGCAGAGTTCACGTCAGGAAGAGCCCAGGAGCGAGCTTCAGTGGGAGGTGGGCTGGGGGGAAGATAGAAGCCCAGACAGTAAGTAAAGCATTATAAAGTCACAACTGAAGCTCTGCAGTGAAACAGAGATGGCTTTGGGTGACTTTCCACCATTCCCTAGCTTATGATGGCGAACAACTGATTTAATCACTCCACGGCTCAATTTTCCCATCTGCAAACTAGACATCATTATAGCACCTGCTTATTGGATTGTTGTGAGGATACAATAAGATAAAGCCTTTAGCACCACATCTGGTTCACGGTAAAAGCTTAATAGATACTATTTTATTTTAATGTAATTATAATGACATGCAGCAGAGGAGAGGCTGCTAAGTAGAGTTCACTTTCCCTAAACGTGAGTGCATATGGAGAGGACACAAACTTTCTTTCTTACCTCTAGCAATCCCTTCCATGGCAACTCTCTCACCTGCTAGGTATCTTGAGTGTGAGGGTTAAGAATGGTAAAAAAGAAGAAAAATGAAAGAAGAAAGAAGAGGTGATAAAAGCAAAAGAGATTCATGGGGAGAAATGATGGGGAAAGATATACAAAAGAAAACTAAGTGAAAGAAATGAATATGGAAATTGTCAAAGATGGAAAGACGTTCTGCAGCTGGACCGGGCAGGAAGTGTGGAGGAGAGGTGTAGGAGTCAAAAAATGCACAAGGCTTGCTTTGCTGGCAAACACCTCCTCTGGGGAGGTAACAACTACTACAAAGCCATGAACTTTTTAAAAGCAATCTCAGCAGCAGAGCAAACGTTCATGAAGAACATACAACCTCATTCTATACATTCTGTCAATCTCACTTCCTCCCTCACAACACTCGCTGAGCCACTGATAGATGACCCACCCCCACCTCCCACGACTCACACCCGCAGGCTTTATCGTAACCCTAAAAAAGACTCTGCTCCTTAAGGTGATCCTCGACCCTTTGAGCTGTGCATGCCTCTGCTGCAAAGGGCGGGGGTAAATTATCCCCTGCCTGGAGCTTGGTAAGTGCACGATAAATGTTTGTTGAATGAACAAATGGCTGAATAATGTGGTGTACTTGAGGGAGGCCTATATACGAGCCAACAAGACCGCTAATGATTTCTTTCTGGGGGGATGAAATGTTCTGGAATTAGTGGTGATGGTTGCACAACCTTGTGAATATATTAAAACCCACTGAATTGCACACTTTAAAATGGTGAATTTGGTGCTATGTGAATTATATCTCAATAAAATAAATCAAAAAGCACAAGCTATAGCTGTGAAGAAACTAACAGTCATGACTAGCACATCTCTTCCAATTTACTCTTAACACTGGGTCCTCTCTGATCCCTTTGCTCCTTCTCGAAGCAGAGTAATTACCTTTAAAAGTTTTCTCAAGCTTTTCTTGGATTTTCAAGTGTTCTTCAAATCTTAGTGAGAACATAGAAATGAGGTGGCTAACTAAGAGGGGCTCAGTTTCTTCTAGAGCATGTCTCTAGGAGCTGTGTCAACCTGTCAGGCTTCATAGTGAACATCTTTTTCATACATGGCACCAACCACGTGAGGAATTCCAGGAAATCTGTTACTTGATTGTAATGTCTATTAACCTTGCAATGCCTTTACGGAACTCATTCTCTTTCCTGACAGTCAAGGGCATTTAAATGAACAGAAATGGCTTTCCAGATGGGATGAAGAGGAAGAACAAAATCTAGCAATACATTCTCTTGTTCTTTTAACTTCCCTGTTCAGTCAGAACTTGCTTCCCCACGCACACCTATAAATACGTGGACAATATCCTAATATTGAAAATTATTGCTTTCTGTGAACACTTCAGATTTGTGAGATTGTGTGGTTAACACGGCACAATTCCTAAAGGATTTTGTGTGGAGCTTACTTCAGTTGTTTGTTTAACACTGCCAAAGGAAACTGCTGAATCTCTAGCACCATTTAACACATCAGTAACAGTCTGTTTAGACAAACAGGATCTTAGGTTTGAGAGGTGTCTGCTCTGTTCCTATAAAATGAAGAGGATACATGCCTGCATCCCATTCTATGGTTTGGGCCAAATACCAAAGCTCCAAGAAAAATTGGGAGCAGCAGTCTATGTTATGTTTCATATCCCTTCTCCAGCATCCTATTCTGAGCAGCATAAAACTGTGAAAAAGTGAAATGTTACCTATTCAAACTTAATCTTGGACCTAAAAAAATTTTTAAATCTTCATTAATTCAGGGACTTATTTGAACTGAAAGGCAGAAAGTTAGTTTATTGCTTTAGGAGCTTCTGAAAAGCCCAGCAAAACATTCTATGTAACTTGTCAAAACCCACTGAGAATCTTGGTTACCAAACCTACAAAGTCAGGTTTAATCGAGATCTTAGGTCCCCAGCTTTGTTGCCACTAAGGCCTCCATTCCTATATTTTTGCAAAGATGTCATCATCAGCCAACCAGGGCCTCAAGTTCCCATGAGCTAGCAGAGTCATCAGCTGAATTACTTGGCAGCAGCATCAGTTGGGAAGTTTGCTAAAAGTTAAATATATAACTCCTTTTAGGCTTTTAAAGTTGTTGGAGAAAATCCCCTACATGTGTTCAAGCACCCCCACCTGGGAATCACTGACCACTTAATCTGCGAGGCCCTTCTCAGCTTTAAGATTCTCTGTGTCTGGAAAACTGAGGGCGAAGGGGTAAGTCGTAAGTTACCCGGATGCACCCCTCTTGGCGGCACCCCTAACGATTTTCCCTGAAAAGCAGAGTTGCCCCACTGGCTGCATTGCCCACTCAGGACCAGCTATGGCTGCCCTCATAGTTAGGAGAAAACAATACAAAACCTTCAGAACTGAAAGCATTGTCATTATTAGGATTTACAACCTAGTTGTTTAATTTCCCCCAAATGCCTTTGGTCTAGAAATTTTTTTAAAAAAAACAGCATTTCCTTGGTCATTTCCAATGACACTTTGTAAAGATGGAAGACGGAAAGAAAGATTTTTTCCACTGTGACCCAAATGTTAAATTATAAAAGTCATGAGCTCAGGGAGATCCTAGACAGTCCTTACACAGTGGGAAACAGCCATTCAGCTGAAATGTAAGGGAAAGGCAAGGGAAGGGAAAGAAAGAAGACACCCAGAAATTGGAGCATCTAGAGCTTCCTTCCCCATCCCTGCTGCCTTGTGAAGGGACAGAAGCTACACCCAACATACATCCCCTCTATTTTATACCTCTCAGTGGTACACACTGGGTTTCTGGACACTGTGGGTGGCAACCCATTATTATTAAACCTCCATTAGTGCAGAAAATCCGTAAGAGTCTCTTTGCTAGGAAGAAATGACACCAAGGCCTGCAGCCCTGCTCCCAGTGGCCAGTATTGTTACAGAGCTGTCTCTGGGGCCACAAAGCTTGCAGCATGGCTCACCTTGTCCACTTTTATTAAAATGTTTACTTTGCCACTGTTTGAGTTTTAAAAAGCCAAGATGGGTGTTTTCCCTTAAGCCTGTGAGCCTTTATTCATTGGGGAGGGGTGAGTTCGTCAGCATATTCACGCATGGTCTCATTGATTCTCTGGGAGGATTTTACTCTTCAGAATCTCAAGGGAAGACATTTTTGAGAGCCATAATTTGAATACTTTTCACTGCACCCCTTTCATCCTCATGCTTCCTTCCCAGGGCACTGTAGGCAAGATAGCTCTCTTTCTTTGATGCTCCTTCGAGAAAATGCGTCCTGTTTTCAGGTTGAACATGTTATTCATTCAGAGATGTGTGAGCTTCTTCCCCAGAGGTTAACCTTTTCCTGGTGGCCACCAGCAGAGCCTTTGCTTGTATATTATTTGCTTATTGGGTTGATTTTTTATTGCTCCTCCAGAGAAGTTGTAAAACTATCCAAAGAACTTCTAGAAATTTAACATTCCCAGAACACTGGTTTTTATTCATCATTATCATTGCCATCATCATCTCTCTCATTGTGCTTTTAAAACTTTCTGTAAACAAATAATCAAATAGATTTCTAGCGTCAGAAAACCAAAAGATTGCATGCAGTTCTCCACTTTTATTAACAGTGGAGTAGCACCTGAACGTGAAGCAAATTCAAGTTTAGTCATATTCTATGGAAGTAAACCATGGTCGGAACAATGAGGCTTTCGCTTTAACTCTCATCCTGGGCAGCGTCTTCAGATACAAAGATGAAGAGAGAACAGAAGCAACTTGCGAACCCTGCTTCATGCTGTGTGTTGTGCCTGGGTTATGTTGGCTAATTCTCAGCACAAACCTGTGGAGCCAGTGTTATTATACACCTTCTCACTTTTCCAGCCTCAGTCGCTCATGGTTAACCCTTTATCATCTTTGGTTCCCGCAAAGCTCCTTAACTTGCATGGCTATTTTCCCTTATCCCTACATGCCTATGGTCCCCAAGACCCAGGCCACAGATGGGTACTGGTCCATGGCCTGTTAGGAATCGGGCCACTCAGCAGGGGGTGAGCAGTGGGCAAACACGCAAATTTACAGCCACTCCCCATCACTTGCATCACCGCCTGGGCTCTGCTTCCTGTCAGAGCTGTGGTGGCATTAGATTCTGCACCATAATGAGTTGGATAATTATTTCATTATATATGACAATGTAATAATAATAGACATAAAGTACACAATAAACCTAATGCACATGAATCATCCTGAAACTATCCCCCAGCTGTGGAACAATTGTCTTCCATGAAACCAGTCCCTTGGGGACTGCTGCATGCCATTCCCGTTTCATGCCCCCCCTCAACACATAGGGAATGTGTTTAATGTATATTTGAAATGTGTATTCTTGTGAAATATATTGCTCTGTGCACATGTGTTTTTATTTAGATAAACAAATTCTAAGATAATATTTTTCCACATTTTAATCTCTGAAATCAAGATTCATCTTATAATAAATGGTATGTCATAGTTTAATTAGCAAAGTTTTTTTCTTTCTTATTGGTACATAAAGTGGTAGTGACTAGTACAACAGATGGTATTTACACTTGATGAAAGGCAGTATATATCTTATCCTTATTTCTTACTTTTCTTCCCTCTGGAATACCAGTTTAAGGCCATGCATACTGCCCTGTACTCATCTAATCTGTTGCTTCTAATTGCTGGGTAGCCCTCTGGGGAGAGCCTCCACCGTACTTTATCCACTCCCCAAGCCTATCAGGTTGGCATCAACTCCTTGCTACCACAAACAGTGCTGGAATACGCACCTTTGTACCATCCCCTACAGAACGTGGTAAGCATTGGCAGGGATAGTACATCTAGGGGTGAAATTGGTGGGTGAAAAGGGTTGTAAATATTAATTTGACTAAGTAGAGCCAGATTGCTCTCCAGAATGGCTACACCATCTATGTTCCTACTGCCAGCACATACGTGAGGGTCCTATGTGCCCACATCCCTGCCAACACTTAGCTTATCCAACTTCCTCATTATACATTTAAGAAAGAGAACTTTGTGTGAGTGCACCCCTTCCCTTTTATCAAGAAGAAGTAGATGTAGGTAGTGGTACCAGAGCCTGGTCTACACCAAGAGGCCTCTGTGACCATAGAGAAGAACTGTGTGGTTTCATCTTTGATTCATGCAAAGCTCCTTAATTTGCATATTTATTCTCCCTTATCTCTATATGCCATTTCTTCAGTCAATTAAGAATTGACTTGTCCTCTCTGGGCATGTGTTCTTACTTCTTAATTAGAAGTGTAGCATTTGATGATATCCAGGGCTCTTTCCAAATCTATAATTCTCCAGCTCTAGATACTCTTTAGTTCATCAATAGCAGCTGTTCTGGTGCCATCCAAGTGCCTCTGTGGGCTTCAAGATGTTGGAAAGGAAAGTCTTTTCTGTACCTTTTCAGCTAAGTGACAGGACAACCTAATGAATAACCAAGCACCCATGTTCAATGCCATCTCCTTTCATATGCACCTCCTCCCCCAATCTCCCCCACCCTCACTGAGCCAATGTCCAGAAATTAAAGACAAGATACTTAGTGTACTTCTGCAAAGCCCAAAGGCGTGCTAGATTAGGCTTTGTCCCAGTCCGGAAAGTGTTACTTCTTCTCTTCTGTGAGGGATGGATCACATCAGTTCACTAAGGCAAAGCCTGATCGGAAATGACATCACCCAAGCAAGGAGAAGCCAAAGATCTATCCTCAGTCATTTTTTGAAACAGGATGGAGAGCTGAGATATGAAGTTGGAAATTGCTTTGAGAGATTTATGGCTACACGGTCACTTTTCTCTCCATTGGATGAGATTCTGCAGACTCTTCTGGCTTCCAACCAGCAGTCTGAAAGGACCATTAGTGCATGTTTGTGCAAATCAGCCTCATGGAGATTCACTTCTGACAGTTCCCTAAGGAAGATGAGCTCTTCTGGGGCCTCACAGATGACAGTTTGGCAGTTGGTTTCCACCAGAAATCTCCACATTCATCCTTATTAGCCTGTTCCCATGTCACCTTCTTGTTAGGTGTCCAAGTCTCAGAGACCTAGAGAGGCTGTATTTTTGGCCAAGTTTCAAATCCTTCTAATCAGGAAGAAAGAGATGAAGCACACCACTCACCATGGAGAGAAATTCCAGGGATAGATTTCTCAGGTCCTAAGTGTTAGTCCATAGAGACGGTGTCTCTCATGTCTCTCTCTCTCTCTCTCTCTCTCTCTCTCTCTCTCTCTCTCTCTCTCTCTCTCTCTCCCCCCTGACTCCACAGGGTTCTATTCTGAACACCCAGTATACCTCTGTCTGTCCCACTGTTTTAAAGGGCAGGGTAGGAATTGTGACTGATGAGTGACTACAATTAGATGCTCATGTATGTGCTGTCTCATGTAATTCGAACATTTTTGTATCCTAAACAAAGGACACTCAACCGGCTATTTTACTCTTGCCTTCTGCAAGAGCTGTTCCGGTGGGCCCCTTTGTCAGCAGCAGGATTCAATCTTCTCCCCTTAATAGCCAAGTTGGGAGATTTATTTCACTCTTCCATGGCCCAACCTTGCTTTTTGGGAAGAGCCGCTTAGAGAGTTCGCGTCAGCCCTGCTGGAGCCTGGATGGGAAATCCAGTATCAGCCCACATGGAATATTGCTTTGGCTGAGCTGCAGGGTAGGGGTTCAGAGTTCCAACATGCTTGTTTTCACTAACTCTGCAGGTCACTGCTCAGACACAAGGGGCCCTGCATGGCTCAGCTGGTGGGGTGCGTGTGGGAGGTCATTGCTTCTTTTCTAGACTTTAATAGCACATTATAGCAAAAAAGGCAGTGCACTGGAAACTAACTTATTGATCACACTAACTGACATAAATGAACATTATAACCAGCCTCACATCTGTTTAGGCCAGGGGGTTTTTTTGTTTGTTTGTTTTCTTTTTACCAAAAGAGTTTTTTGGGAAAACATTTTGTGATTTTTAGAGCCTTTTTTAGATTTGGAAATGACAGATAAGAGATTACGGATCTAATTAATGGAAGAGCATGCTAAGTCTTTGGCACAAGGAAAATATAGATTCGAATCTTATCAGTCTGATTTTGGGGAAGTTGCTTAACTGCCCAGAGGTTCAGTTTCCTTATCAGTAAAAATGAAGGTTATCGTAACCACCTTGCAGTGTTATTTAGAAGATTAAATGAGACATTGCATGTGCAGCACCTGGCATAAGGTAAGTAAAGAGGAAAGAAGATATCTATTATTTTTAGGATATGTGGAGAGATACAAAGATGAACTAGAAAAATGACATGTTGAGAGAAAAAGAAACTTAGCTTTGGAGAGGGGGATGAACTATAATGAAAAACCTTAACGTGAGAGTGAGAAGGATTAGAGGAAAGAAGAGTCTGAAGAGTGAAAACTTGACAGTGAGCTAGGTGGGTTCCAGGGAAGATCGGAGCCTCTATCCTAGGTGTCTTGAGCGATCGTGAGAACATGGCACATTGGAGCTGATGGGTGGGCAGAAAGTTCAGCTAGAAGAGGTCAAGAACCAGCGTGTGGGTTTGCGAAGAACCAGTCAATGTGTCTCGCAACATCAAGTGAATTTTTCTGATAGAACCATCTGATTTTTATTCCCCAGATATTCCTCTACCCTAAGATTTCATTGTACTTTTTGAACCAGGTGACTAAATTCATGTTGTAATAAAGCCCCAAAACAGAAATGAGAAACACATTACGACAACTTATTTGGTGCATGCTTACTCAAAGTGCCAGGCACTGGGCTAAGGCATTTTACATCCATCACCTCCTTAAATTCTCACAACACTATGTAGTATATATTATTTTCCCCATGCTATGGATGAGGAAACTGAGGCCCAGAGTGGTTAAGTGATTGCCCAAGGCCACATAGCTAGTAAGTGGCAGAGCTGGAATTCACCTCTAGGTGTGATTGGCTGCGAGAACCGTGCCCCTAACCACAATATACTTACTTCCTGCTGGTGAACAAGAAATGTCAGCCATAGGTTTTATATGGGAAATTCCTAATCTCTCAGATGTTGGCAATGGAAGGCCCCTGCAGCAGAGCTTTGTGGGAAGGATCTTGGGCCCCCTTCACCTCAGCTGCCCACCCTAGCCACGTCCCAGCTCCAGGCCAGCGTCCACCAGGCACCACAGTCACAGGACCAGGAACCCACAATCCTCTTAAGGTCACACACACATGTTTTAATTTATCACTAAATCAAAAGAAAAAAAATGAAATAAGTATACCAATGGACTTGTAAAGGATAAATTTTAATACCATTTTATGGAGGAAGGGGCGCGTGAGGGCCAAGTACCCATGAAAATCATAATGCAGCCCTGCCTGTTTTCTTGAATAATCCAGAAAGTGTATGGTGTGTAACTGCAATTCTTGCATGGCATAGCCTCCTCTTTCATTCATTTGGGGAGTTAGATCATTCTAGAAACCCTTAAGTAGGAAACATATGCTTCTCTTGGCAGGCTGTTCTTTTTGGCTAACACAAAAGTTGATACAAGTATGTCCAAATACTCAAATACACAAAAATGACCAGATACTTAAAGCTCAAGACACACAAGCTATACCCAAGAATTATATAGCCCTACTTGTCCAAGGGCATAAATTCACGAGCACCAGGGGGCTGCCCTAGGAACTTCACTGCAAACATATTGACCAATACACACACACACACGCACACTTTCTCAACAATAAAACAAATAGACAAGGAGCCAGGAAAATCAAATTACCATTCCACGAGCAAGCAAAAAGAGAAAAATCACAGATTTAGAGTTTAATCTGCAGTGGATATATAAAGGGGAAAGAGGGAGTGGGAAAAAGGATAAAGCTGTGCAAATTGAGCCAATGCATTTATTATTATATTTTTCAAGGCCCAAGACCGGAGTGCCTGTTAATGATGGCTCTCAGCGCTTCCCCAGTTAGGCATTCCCTGCTCTTCAAGGGGTTCCGGACCTGCGCCACTGGGCAATAGCATCAGATTTGATCTTTTATGGCCCAGAGAATTGAACTGTTGTTGAGAGGAGGGGAAAAGGGGGTGGGTAAAAGCTTTGTGAGGGGCTCCATGGTTAAAAACAAGTTCAGAACAGCTGAAAAGCCAGAGAAGAAACCATCTCATTCACCGGACTCCCTTTGTCTCTTTCCTTTCCCATTCGGCCCACAATTCTCCTCCTGCCACAGAATGCACCCAGGCAAAGCAGTTGAAGGAAAGGGATTATCCACCCTGTTCTCCAAAGCCAAAGATTTTTTGTTGTTGTTGTTAATTGGGGGTGAAAATGTGAGGCAACCTCTGGGCAAAAGTACTTTCAAATCTTGGCTGTCTGGAATCACATCCCAAAGCCATATTGATCAGAAGATAAATACTTAAAACGCAGCCATGGGCCTCAGTATAATTCCTGTAATAGTCACTTAACTAGAATGTTGGGAGATTTGGATGTTTTGGTCCACCAATTCATTCCACAGAGGTGTAATGCCATCTTTTGAAATAATAATAAGTGATATCTGTGTTCCTGGCACTGTGCTAACTACTTGAGCTACAATGATCTCATTTAAGCCTCACAGCTTCGTAAAATAGGTGCTATTATTAAAGAAAACAGAATTTTACTGAAAAGGAAACTAAAGCTTGGAGTTACTAAGTAATTTACCCAACTTCTCACAGCTAGTAAGCAGCTCAGATACAATGGAACTCAGATCTGTCATTGCTGTGCAATTTACATTGTGGGTTTTTTCTCATTATTATTTATCATTTGGTTTTTATCCAGATTTTCACTGCTAGAAATAACATTACAACATACTTTTTGTGCAAAAAGCTTTACTCTTATTCTTGATTATTTTCTTCAAATAAATTCACAGAAGTAGGATGTTTGGAACAGGCTTAAATATTTTTTGGCTCCCACTATGTGTTGCCAAATTGCATTTTAAAAGCTTTGCTAATTTACACTGAGAATATCAACAGAAGGGTGACTTTTTTTTTCTCATATCCTTTCCAATACTGTCTATTTGCTGATGAGATTTGGCCACTCTCTGGTTCTCAGGAATTCCATTTCCATGGACAGTAGCTTTCCAAGGCGATGAACCCTGGATTATAATGGGCTCCGCAAAGGTCCATTATCTCCTCCCCCATCTCCCATCTGTTGGCCAACACCTATAATTCTACTGTTAGGGACTCATCCTTGTGGCTTAAGGCTTAGAGTTTATCTAAATGCCCTCTGGAAGGTGTTACTTTAAAATGGCTATCAGCTATTTATGGTCTGTTGTGAAGATGAGGGACCAGATTGTTTTGAGAATGAAAGGAAGGCAGTGATTGAAGTTCTAGGGGGGAAAGAGGAAGGGAAAGGAACCCCGGAAGGCTGAGAACCAAGAAGGTGTAAGTCCTTTCCCTCCCCATCTAGCCAAGAGTGCACTGTATTTTTCCTCTTCAGTGCCAGTGCATGGGAAGGTAGTTTTCATTTATTCATGCATTTATTCCACATTTTTTTTGAGAGAGAGAGAGTCTTGCTGTGTCACCTAGGCAGGCTAGAGTATAGGGGCATCATCATAGCTCACTGCAACCTCAAACTCCTGGGCTTCAGCGATCCTCCTGTCTCAGCCTCCTGAGTAGCTGGGAGTACAGGCACCTGTCACCATGCCTGGCTAATTTTTTTTATTTTTTGTAGAGACAGGGTCTCGCTCTTGCTCAGACTGGTCTTAAACTCATGGCCTCAAGCGATCCTCTCATCTTGGCCTCCCAGAGTGCTAGGAGTACAGACTTGAGCCACCATGCCCAGCCCCACATATTCTTGAGTGCTTACTTTGACGTAGACTCCAGTTATAGGCAATAAAAAGGGGTACCTTGGTGAACAAAACAACATCCCTACCCTAATGAGGGTTACATTTTAGTGAGAGGGAAAAAATCTATATAGCTAGGTATTCTGTGGAAAGGCATGGTACAAAGTATTGCAACTGCTAAACTATGTTAAGAAGCAACTCCAGGAACCTATGAAGTCAAACAAACAAATATATATGATGTCTGGAAGTGATAAATGTTAAAAAAGGTTGTGTCTAAAGAAGAAAATTGTCAGAAGCTAGAGTCACCTCCTGGGCCAGGGACAGATAATCCACAGACTCAAGTGTGCGGGGCATGTGTGTGAGACTGGGGGATATGGCGGGAAAATATGAATAAAAATGACAGGCAAAGCCAGCATTAGCAAACAAGACTCTGATTAGGAAGAACTCCAGACCCCCTTCACTTCCCCCAAGAAAGATCATGATTTTAGTCACCAGGCCCTTCACTTTGCTGTAAGAGTGTGAAAGACGTGTGTAGACACGGTGCTATCGTTCTGTGTCCAGATCCAGTGTTACTGCTCTGTGGTAGCAGGAGCAGCGGCCCATTGCCGGCTTCCCTCTGAGAAGGGCCTGTGATGGGAAAAGCAGAAGAGAAAGTCCAGGGAAGTCCAGGCTCACTCTAACCTGCTGAGAGACTTGGGTCTGGCCCTTAACTGCTCTGCCCCGGGCCTCAGTTCAGCCCAATCAGGCAAAACAGGGAGAACAGACTCTATGAGGAAGGTCTCCATGCAAACTAGCCCTCTTTTCCTATCCCAGCTTGCATTTCTGCCTGTGAGGCTTACAAGTACACAGCAGGATTAATCCATCAGTCAGCTGGGTGGGAGAGGGAGGGGCGTGCGGACGAAGTATCAATGATACTGCACTCCAGTGAGCACTGAAGAGGCTCCATTCACCGGCCAACAAAACCTGGGAGAAGCCTCGGACTTAATCACCCAAGGAGACTCCAGCAGCAGCAACAAAGGAAATGAAAGCCTCACTTGGCGCTGCAGGCACAGCCTCTGTGTTCTTCCTAAGACCTGAACCCACCAGGTCCCCAGCAGACAAGGCGGGTGGGCCTGGGGCACACGTGTACACACACACACACACATACACACACGCAGACTGAGAGGGTTACAGGTTCCCAAAAGAAAGAGGAGGACAAAGATGCAAAGACAAAGCACCTGAGGAATTGGGCTGTAGCTGACACAATTGATTGACAAGAGTCTCATTTTAACATCACCTTTCAAGGCATGCTTTAGAAATGCTTATACAGTGGTCGAATTTTTTTCAGTTAAGACCCTTTTTACACTTAATAATGAAGGAGTGCATTGATGAGATTCAAAATGAAACTCTTGCATGGGCTTCTGTGTAAAACTTTATAGGGTCCTGGAGTTGCTTATTTCCTAACATAGTATAGCAGTTGCAATACTCTGTACCATGCCTTTCCACAGAATATCTAGCTACACAGATTTTTTTATATGTAATATATTGCGACATCCTTCCAGGGAAGTAGGTTGAGATTATACACAGCCCCACTTTATAAGTGGGGAAACTGAGGATGCGTTTCTTATTGCTATTTATTATGTCTACAATGCCACTGTAATCACCTGAGTCAATTTTATCAATGACATGATCATTGTCCCTGAATGGTGGTGGGAATGAGCAGACTGTCACCACTGTTCATAGGGAAATGCCAGAAGGGGGACGGGCGATTAGGATGTCACACAACAACCAGGAACTTTGCTGGAAAGAGGGGCATGATGGGACTCCTCTCTATGCTAATCTAAATGCCACATTCTGTGTCTTTGTCAGATGCTGAAAGTATCTGGGAGATTATGCTATTATTAGGCTGACTCACAAAATTAAATAATTACTTGTTTTTGTTTTGTTTTGTACTCCCATGTTTTTCATCATGTGACCTTCTGCTGCCCTGTACAATCGCAAATAGCATCTTTCTGAAGGCAAGTCTCAGTATGTTCGCGTCCATGAGTGCGTGTTAGTAGCATTTCAGCTAATGGGCATTGTTTTAACAAAGGAGCTGGTGCTGTCGGCTCTCTTTGTGAAGTCTTCAACTAAGTCATTTACTAAATAGCTTCGGGAAAAATATTTTTGGCTGACAAGTCTAGTATAAAAATGGAGAGTCTCACAAACAAAGAATGCAGTTGTGTTCAGTTATTTCTCTTCCCCAAATGGGCAAGAGATGTAGACTTAAAAGTTACTGTTGAGTTGCCATGACCAATAGATGACTGACACAGTTTCTTCTTTTAAAACGTGATACCTGTGACCACAACTGATCGTAGGCAAAACCACAGAGAAGGTGTTTCTTTTGCGTAAATTCAGCTATTTTCTGTGTTCCTCTTCCCACTTGCAATTTGTTCTCGTTCATGAATCAGCTGGCCCCTGTCCCCCAGTCTGGTTGCTCCTGACCCCTGTCCTTTGGTAATGCCCCTGAGCAGCACCCTTGATTTGGGGCAAAACCCGCTTCTCCTTCCTTCTCAATACTTCCCAGTCGAGGTGTGACTTCCTGATACTGAGTAACTTCAGGCATCTTTTCTACAACACAGAGCTTTGGGGACAGCCCGAGCTCTTGGCTAGGCTGTGGGCACAGCAAAGGAAGTTGCTGCAGCCGTAAAACCATTTTAAAACGTTTTGTGGGGAAAGACCTTCTGGTGGGCCCTGTTACTTCCTAACAGTTCTCCCAATCTCTGTGGTGTGAATGTAAATTATCCAGAAACCTCCTGGCCCCTCCATCCTCACGGGTCCCACCTTCCCACCCTAGTCTCTTGCCTGGTGAAAACATGGCCTCTGCAGACCTCGGCCCCCTAGAGCTGACCTCTCCACATCGCTACAATCATTTCCTGCTTCAGTGGCATCTTTCATCCAAAGAGACTGGAGGTATTTTGTGCAACCAGCACACAGTGGGCAGAGTGTGCATGCTTGCAGAGTTGAACAGACTGCCAAGAGAAACAGTGTCCTCCTGCTGTAAAACTCCAGTAGAAGTTGGCCAGTGGCTGGGCTGTTGATCCTCGCAGAGTGGTCTAAGGCTCACAGTGGGCTATCAGGGTCCTCCTTGTGAGCTTTGAAAGGAATGAAACAATGAAACAAGTCTTGGGGGATGGAGTGTTCTTTATATGGTAGAAGTTGAGTAAGTGAGCCATGGGACTTTCCTCATAATCAAAAAAGTTTGAGAGTGTTGGAGAAAAGCATAGTGTGGCTAGGAAGCAAAGGAATGGCCACCGTCTTTAAGGGTGTCTTCTGTTGCACCTGAAAATGGGCAGCCCAGTCTATGACACAGAAGGATACTGAGAAGGTCCACTGATGGCCCTGGCCTCAGAAAATCATCACTGTCCTTTCAGGCTCCAAATCCTGACGCAACTGACGTCTTCAGAGCAGCATCCTTAGTGCCCCAGGTGCTGACAGAGACTCCAAATCCAGGGAGATAAGGGAAGAATTGTCCTCTGTGCCTTCAGATCTCTCTCTCTCTCTCTCTCTCTCTCTCTCTCTCTCTCTCTCACACACACACACACACACACACACACACACCCTGATGTGAGTACTGGTCACCCACTTTGGCCTGGTCAGCACATTCCTTTAGAATGAAGGGAGTAAGCTAAGCTTCAGAAGTGGCTCTCCATTGAGAGGATTTGAGCCCTCTCACCAAGTCGAAGGCCAAGAAGACCTTTCAAGAGCCGTTACAGTGCCTGGGTGGGTTTACCAATGTTTGCCCCTGCAAGCCCCTTAACATTTATTCCTATGGCTGATCATTTCCTCCTACCCACCCCACTCCACAGACAGTTCTGTTCAGAAGCATTCTCCAGACACCATGCATACAATTGGTTGGATTCTAAATACTGTCCTTCCTGTGTTCCTGAGATTTCTCCCAGTTCATCTTGATTGGTTTCCTGGGTATTCCCAAGCCCTTGACTCACACATATAGCAATGATTTTTTGGATTGCTACTACAGATAGCTAATCACATCAATTGTGTGTGGATCTTAGTAGTTTAAGTCTTAGGGAAAACTGAATTTCCAAAGCCTTAGCACATATCTTACTGTGGCCTCTAAGACCTGCAGTGTCTTCTAAGCCTCTGATCTGTTGGTAGAAAGCATCTCCTCCAGAAGTCACAGCTCCTGGGTGGCAGAGATAGACACTTAAGTGTGTTTTCCAGTGATATCCCTCCTCTGAATTAGGCATTAGCTTTCACCCAGTCAGTGAAGCCAGCTTTAAACATTTTCCCCACATTGCACATAAGCAATTGGGATGATCATTATCTGAATCCCTGAACAGCAACTTTTTGAACAGCAGAGGAAATCAAATAAGAGATGAAAGCAGCTGTAAATGAACTTGTGCATGAACTGAAAAGTTAGCAGCCCATACCCGTAGGAGGGCAGGGGCAGAAGTTTAATGACTCCCCTCTCAGGATCATTTTGTTAGTTGCCACTTTCAGGATGGTCCCAGTTCCTAAAGTATCACTTGCTCAGCAGATGTCTCTTACCATACCAAGCACAGAGTATTGCGTAGGATGAACAAGACACCATGCTTGCACTCCAGGAACTCACAGTCTAGTGAAGGTGGAAACACTGGTTTTCTGGCAAGTGGTTCCTGGAATAAATTATAGGATAATGACTGGCAAGAAGGAGAAGGGACATTTGGAATTAACTGAAGAGGCATCAAACTTGCAGTCCTTCCTGCAAGCACAAGGCTCTTTCTGTGCACTGGGAGCACCAGTCCCTTCTTCCTCCTTTTCCTTCCCCTCCTACTCTTCCCTCCTGGTCTGTGGAGTCTGTTGACATGTCCTGTCTGAGGACTGTGGCCGCTGCTCTATGGGTGAGTCACTCCCACCCACCCCCACACACGAGTAGCACTCTGCACTACATGAAAGGAACATGGCTTCGGATTAAGCTCAGGTTTGGACAAATGTATTTATTTATTCTTTAAAAGTTAAAGAGTGAAACTTCTTATTTGAATATGAATGTGCTTCACCACTCCATTTTAAAGTATAAGGATTGTGCTAATTTTGTAAAGAATGCACGTATCCCGGTATCCTGGGACCCCAGGTCTAGGAACCTTGGACTAGTCGGTGATAAAAAGCAAAGGAATTCAACTAGTGAGGTTTATAACACTAATCAGGAAAGTTGTTCTGATTTTGACCAAATTAAATTCCAAAACCAAGTGAAATGATCCAAGAAGATGTATCCCTAAAGATTCTATTGTTCATAAACTGATAATCTGATATATTATGAACTCAACAACATTTGGTAAGTGTTAGTCACGTTACCGAGCACTGGAAGTACTGAGCAAGACACGTTCTCAACCCTTATGGGTCCCTGATGTTTCTTCACAGGAACAGACACAGCTTCTAAAGGTTCCACCAGAGCTGAAAGTCAGTTTCTGTCTCTGTCTCTCTCTCTCCTGCTCCCTTCCCTGCTTTCTTTCTCCCTTTCCACATACTGCTCATGGTCAAGGGCAGAGTATGTTGGCAACTAGCACACTGACCTCAAGGCACTGCTTTGTATGATTGTAATGTGCTACCAAGCTGTATCTGTCAGGATAGACCAGGTTATACTGCAGTAACAAATGACTCCAAAATCTTAGTGGCTTAAACCCAAGGTTTATTTTTCACTGAAGCCACATATTCATTACAAGTCAGTGGGGATCTTTGCTTGTTGCAGTCACTTGAAGACTCACGTTGATGGAGCAGCCACTATTCCTGAATGTTGCTGTTTATTGTGCCTAAGAGAAAAGAAAGCTCTAGAAAGTCTCAAATAGGCTTTAGGTTCCAGACTGGAAGCATCACATGTCACTTCCACACAAAATTCAAAGACTGTAACTAGTTACAAGACTCTATTCAGCAACAGGAATCCAAGAAGTTCAATCTACTGTATGCCCAGAAGTGAGGAAAACAGACTATTAATATTTGGCAAACAACATTAGAATCCACTGTCATGGTGTACAGTAGATTGGACACATGCCAATCTAAGTCCTAAGATGCTAGGCCCCTGGGCGATCTCCACCTCACCACAGTGAATCCTGCCTCCCCAGCCTCAAAGGAAAGTAGGGAAAGTACAATTACCAGACAGCTCTCTGGAATAATCTGAACCCAGGACGACCCTGCATGTCATTCTCCAGCCACATAGTTAAACAAAAAAATGAAGGTCAGGAGGGTTATGGGCTAGTGTAATGAGAACATTAAGTGCAGAGACTTCAAAACCAGACAGGTTCAGGTTTGCATTCTGGTTGCACCATTTACGCCCATGTGAACTTTGCAAGTTTCTTAACTTGTCTGTGTCTCAGTTTCCTCATCTGCAAAATGAGACTAATAAAGCTTAATTCATAAGTTTATTGCTGGAATACACTGAGATAAAGCATGCAAATCTTTTAGCCCAGTACCTGGTAACTAACAAGTATTCAGTAAGTGGTAACTTACTGAATCATTGGTAGTGCTAGGATTTTAATAATAAGCAAATATCAGCACAATGTCTAAAACACACTGTGTAACAAACTAAAGGATTTTAAAAAATTGTTGCCTTTCCTTGAAGTGCTCTAGTAAGTGTTAAGAAAAGGAGTTCAGGAGAGAGATGACCCCAAGTAATGTTCACAGGAGACATCAGTGGTATGCTACAGCTGGAACACATTTCCCAGCATTCGACCTTTGGGGACACTGTGTATGAAATTCCTCTAATGGGCCGCGTGGTGAAGAGTGTAAGCCCTGTTGTCAGTCTGAGTTTAAACCCAAACTCTACCAACATACAGCTGTGTGACATCAGGCAGCTTACTTGACCTCTTCCTCATTGTCAAAATGGGGATAATAATTGCATGTCATGGGGGGAGGGCCACTTTGATTAAATGAGATAACGTATATAGAACGCTTAGCCCAGTGCTTGATATGTAATAAGGGCTCAGTGGATGTTAGAATTTTCAAACAGGAGGAAATCAAAACTCCAAAAATTTAAGTCACTTGCCCAAGATCACACGGTTAGTAATTAGTAAAATTTAAACTCTGGGTTTTCCAAATCCAAAGCACATGTGTCTGTTTTACCACAATATTCTGTTATTTACACTCATATAATTGCCCTTAGGACTTCATTAATCTTCCGAAATTTGGGTCAAGAAGTTCTCAGGCATAGTGGAAGAAAAGCAAGAAGTGGTGCAGTGGGCAGACCATGACAGTGGCAGGGAGCAAATGCAGTCACTCCACTCGCAAAACTGGAAACAGACTCACTGCTTGCACTGTTACATCACAGTTTTTGATGGCCTACGGTTGAGTACCTGTGATCCATCAGACTGGGGGCTGATTTGCTTGTGTTGTCTCATTTAATTTTCACACAGCCCTTTGATGGAGGGAAGTACTCATTATCCCCATTTTACTGAGGAAGAAACTTAAAATTCAAAGGGCTAAGCAACTTACTCAAGGTTGCATAAATGACCTTGGAAAATGGCAAAGCCTCTGAAAGATAAGTTAGGTTGAAAACAAACCTTTCTGCACTGAACAATGTAATCTTATTAAAAATTTTTTTTTATTTTTTCAGATCATCAGAGTAATAAATTCTCATTATAGAAAAATTTGAAAGTAAAGTTTAAAGAAACAGGAAAAATTATCTACGACTTTACCATCCAGGGTCGACCACTGTCAATTTTAGTACAGTTCCTTCAAATCTTTTTTCCATCTTTTTTTTTGTTATATAGTCAAGATTAGACAGCACAATTTTGTAATGCAGTTTTATTCAATCCTGTAAAGCAGGTACAATATAAACAAATAGCCAGAATATTTATGCAACCAGTATTTTAATGTACTCTACTTTTTAAAGCAAGAGGTAAAACACAACAAATAAGCTGATAGATCTAATTTATTTTAAAAACCCAAACAAAACAGTGCCAGGCTGTGGCCTGTGGTTGCCATAAATTCCTTTCCGTTTTCCACTCCTTTTCCATCTGCAGCACATTGAGGATTGATGTCCGGTCCGTTTTGATGACCACAGTGATGATTCACAAGCATCACAGATTAAAAGATGTTTAACTACACTTCCCTCCTTGGCTTGTGCTTGGACAGGCCAGCACTTGAGCAGCCCAGATTATGGGGCCATTCAGTGGACATCAGAAACAGGAAATGAACCGCATCTCCCTAATGTGGCCCGGATCGTGTTCCAATTTCCTCTTTTGGTCATTTTGGCTGGCTCTACAGTAGCCCTCTTGTCTCTGGGATCTAGATTTCAGATCTGCCTTCTCTATAGCCTTGAGAAACTTCTTTGACTAGCCATAGGCTAGGCGGACAATGGTAGCTGGATTGCTTTTGTGGAGAGTCCTTGACCTGTGGGATAGGAAAAAAAGGAAAGGTGAGAAAAGCCCTTTGAGATTAATGAAAATGCTCTCAGCCTAGTGAAATCTAAAAATAGTCTCCATGTGATCAGAACACATGGCCCCAAAGAATCCTACAGGGAGAGCTAGGGGAGGTTCCAGCTACAGAGATGCTAAAGGTCAGAAGTGGACGTTAGGGTTTGCTGTTTTATGTGCTTAAAGACCAGGTCTGTGTTTTGACAACTGAACTTGCTAATAGCCGGCCACTTGAGTTGCTGCTTCCAGCTCTCTGTTTGTTTTAAATAAGGAGATTCAGCCAGTAATAATGGGAGGAGCTGCAAATGACTTCCCCAGTTGGGAATGCCTGCTTGTTTTTCCTTCTGCCTGGTCAGGCTGATGTGCAAGCCTCGTTCACAGACACATCTGAGGAGATAGCCCAGTGGGGGCCCTCGATCTATATATTTATATAGGATGTATGTACAAGAGGGTGTTCGAGTACCAAAATACATAGGTAACCACAGATGAAAATAGGAATTCTGTTGCAAGAATTTAAATATGCCATTTCTCATACATTTATTTCTTCATTCATTCCTTTGACAAATCTTTATAGAGCACCTATGAGAAGAACTGTGCTATTTGCTATGAGACATGGTAAGATTTCTAAATTTCCAAAGATTTCTCCCGCTTCAGAAGTTTACCATCCAATGTGGGTACTATCTGATCATCCACAAAAGCATACACAGGTCCCCCGCAGTGAAAGATGTGAGACAAATGCTTCAGGAATGGTACTAAAGGCAGGTGCTATAGGCACCCAGAGGAGTAAGTGATCACTTCTGGCTCAGAAGGCATCAAAGAAGACAGGTGGAAGAAGGAGAGAGGAGTGCTGTGAATCACAGAGCAAATATCCAGAGGCAAGAAAAGGGGCAGCACTGGGAGTTGCAAGCAGACTGGTTTACCTGGAGAGGATTCACAGGGTAAGGTGGATTGAAATGAAATTGGAAACTAGGAGTCAGGTCCTATGGGGCCTTGAATGCTGAGTTCAGTTGACCTACACATAGATAGATGGGGAGGGGAGGGGAGGCAGCTCCCAAAGTCTCAGGAATCCAGGAGATAGGACTGAAATTTAGCATAAAATGATTCTTTACTTTCAGAATGGCTTCCAGGCCAGCAAGCCATCAATATACTCTAAGGAAATAAATTCATATAGAATTTGTCAAAGGTGTAGAAAGGCCATAACCTTAGAATAAGAGATAGCCCTTTAAGTTGAATCAATTAAGAAAAGGTAAATTATGTTTATTTTTTTCTCACCATGGCCCAGTGAAAATTTCATCATAACTATTGCTCTAGCTAAGTCCCCCTACTCCAACTCTAAGCTCACCAGGGAACCTTATGAATATTATATGGGTCTGTGGGAGAAGAAGTCACCAGAGGCTCCCTTAGTGTGTTACCTCCCACCCTGGCCTTGAACTTTCCTCACTTGAGAGCTTTGCCAGCAAAATAAGTGTTCTCAGGTGGGATCAGCTCCTGGGACACTAGCCAAGTCACGCTTTTGAACCTTCTAAGTTTCAGACTAAACCTGGAGAATTCACCAAGGCAAATAGCTCTTTCTAGAGTTGGATCTAGGCTGCTCACTAGCTTTCTCTCTGGGCCTCCTTAAAAAGCACCCAGTAATCCAAAATACCCACAGTTCTGGGTAATGAAAAAATTTAATTAGTAGACTTCTGTGTATTGCATATATAAAACACGAGGAAATGAATAGAATTGCATAGCCTTACACTAAAAGACCCTAAATGTTTACACTTTTTTTTGATAATTCAAGAACTTTATCACCAAAAGACATATACAGAACACATTAGAAATCTTAAAAAACAAGAGAAAAAAACCCAATATAAAAAAAAAAGATAAAGTAATTAAACAGACAATTAACCAAAGAAGGTAGCTGCATGGAAAGAACATAAAAAGTTGTTCAGCAACATTAGTCATTAGGGAAATTACAATTAAAACCATGATGAGTTACCACTACACACTTATTACAATGGCTAAAATAAAAAACACCAACAATACCAAGTGCTGACAAGGATACAGAGCAACTGGAAATCTCATGCATTGCAGATGTGAATGCAAAATGGTAAAGCTACTCTGGACAGTGGTTTGCCAGTTCCTTAAAAAGTTAAACATACACAAACCACGTGACTCAATAATCCCATCCCTTGGGCATTTACCTTAGAGAAATGAAGACTTATATTCACACAAAAACCTGTACATGCCTGTTTATAGAGCTCTAGTCAGAATCACCAAAAACTTGAAACTGCCCAAATGCCCTTCGATAGGTAAATGGGTAAACAGAAGCTGCTTCAGAATCTTACAGTACTTTCAGGGAACACTTTGACTAGTTAGGGTCGTGAGGTGGTATCATAGGAGGGAAATGATCGTATTTTTCTTCCTTAAGATTCCAGATAAGGGGAGGATTGTATGCTACTAAAAACATAAGACAATGTGTAAAGGCTGCCAGAAAATTATCTGATGCTTGCATTAGCCATACTGAGCGTGCATAAGGGTTTGTGTTGCATCTAAGTGTGTAAGTAGTGAGTACGAAGCGTAGGTTTTGTAAAAACAGAAGAGTAAAGTATGTGAGTGGGAGAAACAAGAGAAAGGCTGCATGCAGAAAAAATGAAAGAGTCTCTGTTCATCAGGGCTGACTTCAACCCCAGAACCAAAGTGAAGCAAGCGCGCGCGTGTGTGTGTGTGTGTGTGTCAGTGTGTGTGTGTCAGTGTGTGTGTGTGGTCTATGTTTATTGGAGGGCTGAAAGCCTTTGATTCAAATTTTTAAAACTTAACAGTCAAAAGCATTCAGTGTTTTTAAAACTGGTCTCCTTAGGTAGAAAAAAAATCTCATACCTACATGGACAAGATAGTAGACAAACTTAAAGAACGGGCAAGACAAGAGGTCCTGCCAGAGGAAACGCTGTCTAAGGGCACACATCAGTGCAGGGTGGGTCTTCTGCTGTCCTACGTGCTGCAGGACACGGCTCCGTGTGATCAGTCCTGTCACATCAGCCACTGCGTCTGTAAACTAGTGACCTCTTCTGAAGCAGCAAAAGTTCTTTTGCTGCAAATCAATCTCCATGTTCCCAATTTTGTTTAATCAGGGTGGGAGAGCCACTAACTGAATTAAATGACACTTAATTTTACCAGCAGGTGGCAATAGAGGTAACGTGTCTCCCCAAACATTAAACTTTCGTAAGCCAGAGATGTGAACCTTCAAAACTTGATTGGGTCCCCGCTTCACTTCACTCTGCCCGACACTAGCATTCTATAAGATAGAATTATTCAAACCAAAATACTGTAGCCAGAAATACAAGGTTTTTTTTTTTCACTGAGCTGCTATTGTGCTCAATTTTCTAAGGGTGGCTCCTCTAGGAGGTGATGTTTTTAGCTGAAAAATTGGAATCAATAACAAAATTATTTATAGTCCCATAAATTAGATTTATTCGTGGTCAAGGGAGGCTTAAAAAGGCAAAGTAAACGCTGTTTTTAAATATAACCTCTTGGCATTCTTTAATGAGTGTAGCTCAAACTCTCATGTGAACAAAGATGAAGCAATTCAACCACTTTCGAATGTCAAAGGGACGCTAAGTTCCTAAGTGACTTTCCCAAACCTTTGTTGATTTCTTTCACACATGAAAGGAATCATGTGTGATTCCTTAGATTTCAGTGGAAAAAATAAACTTTTTATTTTCACATAATAATTTCAAAGACCAGAGTAACAGTAATTTGCTCTGAAGCTCATGTCCCAAGCAGACGTCAGCGTTACAAAAACGTTTTAGCTGATTGCTCTCGCCCTAGAACTTACAGAGTGCCGGTACTGCCGCCGGCTCCACCAACTTTCCCTGATTCTCTGGTTCTCTCTCCTTCTGCACAGGTTCATGGGCTCCTGTCTGACTCCTGGTCTCATCTCCCATGGCTCCTCTCGGCTCCTCTCTTCTGCGGTTCATCGCTCTTTTCACTTCCCACAATCACTCTCTGTCTTATAACTGAAGGGCAATTTAGAAGACATAATTTAGAAAAATAAAAACAATTTGTTGCTGTATTTCATGATCTTAAATTTAAAGGCTGGTTCAATTCCGTATTTCTAAAAACCAGACATAAATTACTTTTCAATTATTTAACTTAATTTTTAAATGAGTACACATGTTCATGTGATTCAAAATTCAAAAACCATAAAAGGGTAAGAATTTTCTCTCCTATCCTTTCTTCCAGCCAGTGGCAACTAATGCTTCTAGTTTCTGATGAATATTTTCAGAGATAGTCTTTATGAATATACAAGCAGTAAAATATATGTGCATGTGTGTATATATGTGTGTGTATTTATAGAAATATTCTTTATTTTTCTTTGTTCTTACACGAATGACAAATGATAGCATGCTTTACACAAAAACACCTTTTTCATTTAGCTATATGGCGTGGTAATCATTCCATATCAATCCAGGAAGAACTTTCTCTTTTTTTTTTCATAGCCACAAAGTATTATATTTTATCAATAGTCCATAATTTATTTAATCAGACCACTACAGATAGGCAGTAAGGATGTTCCCAGTTGTATGACATTACAAACAATTCCACCGTGTATAAACTTGTTCCTATGGCACTTTGCACATATGGACGAATGTCTGAAGATAATTTCCTAGAAGTAGAATGGTTGAATCAAAGGGTATGTACCTTTGTAAGTTTAATGAACGTTGCAAAACTGCCCTCCTAGGAGTTGTAGCCACAGAGATACAAAAAAATACCTTTCTCCCTGCACTCTCTTGCCCTAGTGTTCAGAACTCTTCTAGCTATTCTTACTTTTCCTTTCATATAAACTTTAGAATCAGCCTTAGTCCCAAAAAATATCATGTAGGAATTTTTATTGGAATTGCATTAAATGTCTTGATTAACTTAGGAGAATAGATCTCTTTTCCATGTCGAGTCTCTTTATGAATGCCTTTCATTCACTAAAGGGTTCATTTCTACCTTCAGTAGCAATTGGATATTTTCTTCATATGTAGCTCATACATTTTGTCTTAAGTTTATCCTTTGATGTTTTTATTATTATTATTTTTATTGCTATTGCAAATGAGAATTTTTCTTCTATGTCTTTTAAGTAGTTGCTGTTATGTATATGAAAGCTTTGATTTCTGTGGTCAGTTGGTACCTCACTACCTTACAAAATTCTCATATTCTTTGTAATGTAGTCACTTACGTTTTCCAGGTATACAATCATATCATGACACAACAATGATAATTTTATCTTTTTCTTTCTATTTGGTATACTTCTGTTACAGATTAAATGTTTGTGACCCTCAAAATCTATATATTGAAGCCCTAACCCCCAGTGAAGCTATATTTGGAGATGAGGTCTCTAAGGAAGTAATTAAAGTTAAATGAGGTTATAAGAGTGGGGCCCTGATCCAGTAGGATTAGTGTCCTTATAAGAAGAGACACCAGAGTTCTCTCTCTGTCTCTCTCTCTCACTGTCTGTCTATCTGTCTCTCTCTCTTTGCCATGTGAGAACACAGTAAGAAGGCAACCGTCTACAAGCCAGGAAGAGAGCACTTAACACAAATCAACTCTGTCAGACCTTGATCTAGGACTCTAGAACTTGAGAAAATAAATTCCTATTGTTTAAGCCTCCCAGTCTATGATATTTTGTTATGGCAGTCTGAGCAGACTAATACAACCTCTAATTTCTTTATTTTGTGAAATGTATTGGCCAGAACCAGAACAATGTAAAGTAAGAGTGATAATTGTGGACATCTTTCTCTTATTTCAGAATTGAAAAAGGAACGTTTCTAGTGTTTAAACATACCATTGGCTTTAAGTGGATAAATATATATTCATTTAAGAAAGAAAAGATACTTCTATTTTCATTGAGTTTTTAACAATTTGTGTTATTTGTTGAAAATTAACAAATACTTTTTAGCATCTATCACAATAGTTATATAGTTTTTCTCCTTAGATCTATTGATTGAGTGAATTATTAACATATTCCTATTATTAAATCATGCATTAATATGTTTTCCTAATGATTATCACACTTGGTGATAGTGATTATTCTTTTACTTTAATGCTGCAATCTGTTTGCTAATATTTTCTTTTGGATTTGTATATTGATATTAATAGATGAGGTTGGCCTATAGTATGTTTTTCTGTGCATGTGTGTTGAGTTTTGGTATCAGTGTTATCTTAGAGATTTTCTTTTTTTTCTTCTATTCTCTGGAAGAATTTTAAGAGCATTGAAATGACCTGTTCCTTAATGAAATAGTAGAATTCCCTGTAAATTCAGGTGGTCCTGGTGCTTTGTCATTGTTGTTTAGATGTTTGGAGGGTACTATTTCTTTAAAAACTCTTCTTTTTAAAAAATAATAATTTGTTTGTGTAGTTATTTGTTGTCTTCTGGAGACATTTTAAGTACTTTTATTTTTACAAAATTATGTATTTCCTAGGATTTCAAATTTATTTTCAAATTTTTGAGAAAAGTAATCTCTTTCTCTTAATTCCTTCTGTATTTGTAGTTATTCTCTCCCTTCACAATTTTTTATTCTCTTATTTTATGTATTTTATTATTTTCTAAATATTCTGTAATTTTGATTTTGATTTTCTCTATGACCCAAGAGTTGCTTTAAAAAGAGGTTTGTTTTTCTCCTTATTTTCTAGGTGTTATGGTATTTTGTTTGTTTTGTTATCTTGTTTTATTATTAAGATGTCTCTTGATTGCATCATGAACAGAGAACATTTTTTGCACTATTTCTACATTTTGGAATTTCTTGATTTTTTTTTTTTTTGGCTTAAGACATGGCCAGTTGTTGTGAACGCCCCACAGGGCATGAAGAGACGTTATAGTGTCCAGTACAGAATTTGATACATATCAATCAGATCTACCTCATTAATTATGTCATTTATGTCTTCCATATCAGGATTTTTGTTTGTTTATTTCCATTTAATCTGTCATGGACTGAGGGAACTGAATTAAAATTTCCCGCTACTAAGGTCTATCTTAGCCATATCTTCCATGGCTTTTGCTTTTATGATTGTGCTAGTGGGTCTTCTGACTTTTTAAAAATTATACTGTTAAAACATTATAAGGTATGATTCGTTGACTTCCCTAGGCTTTTATTTTTTGATAATAAGATTGAGGCTCATTGTATTTGCTGGTATTACTCTGCCAATATTTTTATTCTTGGCTGTTCTGAATTCTTTGTTTTTGGCAGGTGTCTTATATAGCCTATAGTTGGGTTTGATTTGTGATCCAATTTGAAATTTTTTTTCTCATCTTTGACTTCTGTTATCTGTTGAATTGTATTCCCTAAATATTCATACATTGAAGCCCTAATCCCCACTACCTCAGAATGTGACTTATTTGGAAATAGGGTTATTGCAAATGTAATGAGTTAGGATGAGGTCATACTGGAAGGTGGGACTCTAATCCAATATGACTGATGTCCTTATAAAAAGGGGAAATTTAGACATAGGCACACAAAAAGAATGTCATGTGAAGATGGGAGTTATGCCGTCACCAGCCAAGGAATACTTGAAGCTAGAAGTCATTTTCTAGCACCTTCAGAGGGAGGATGGCCCTGCCAACAGACACCTTGATTTCAGACTTCTAGCCGCCAGAACTATGAGACAATAAATTTCTGCTGTTTAAGCCACTCCATTTGTGATGCATTGTTATGAAAGCCTTAGCACATACTAATACAACTTCTTTGTAAATTTCAGTTAATTTTCATATTATTGGGGACCCTTTATATTAATTTTTTAAATCTCTCTTATGACTTAATAGGTGCAAATTCATGGCAAATTGCTGAGGAATTATGTATCAGATATTGCAAGTGCTGACGGGGTCCATAAATTACCCCTAAAATGCTTTAAATCCCCACAACCCTAAAAATTTAAAAAAAAAAAATCATAGCTGCTTACACCTATCCCAACATTGGCATCCTCTAAAAATCTCAAATAAGCTAGCTAAAAGCCAGCCAGCAGAGCAGAACACATCCTTTTCCTTATAGGATTGCAGGACTTGCATGAATCAAAGAATTCAAATGGGTAATAGATTTTCCAGCAAAAGAAAAGTAAACCTAGACTCCCTGTTACCTGATCCAGAGATACCTAGCTAGGGCTTGCCCGGCCATTTACAAAAGTGGAACAACTTCTACTTCCTCCAGCAAGGGTGATTCTCTTGCCTAACTCTAAAGAGCTAATAAGAAAATGAGGGCACCCCAGGGCCCTAAGTGAGACAAGATCCAGACCATTCTCCTCTCAAGCACCGATTTGTCATGTAACTGCCCGTGCTCTACTGTCGGCCAATGGATTTTTGTTTTTGTTTTACTTGGTTTACCAGTATTCACTGCAGCTCACCAAACAGAGCTAGAGGGCAGGTGCAGCAGGCTTGGGGGGCTTGCAGTGGAGGAGGGCCTGGTGCTGCACTGCAGAGGTGCCCGGATGCTGGCCTCCACGACCTAACACGGCCTCCTTGCAAACGCATCCATCTCCTCCCTCCACACTTCCACTTCTTCCCCCCGCAGCCAAGCTGCCATGAAGAAGAACACCAAATATACAGTTTAATACTTTCAAATAAAAAATCAGGCCAATACCTAGTCTGACACTTACTAAATAGTATTTGGAATTTGGATAGTTCTCAAACTCTGGCAGGAATGGCCACAGTCAGAAGAGAGGAAGGCAATGAGAGAACTGCAGCTCAGAATTCCTCTATGCACGTACGTGAAGCACACATCTCACCAAAGACATGCCTTCCAAAGCGGAAAAAAAAAACATTACTTCACTAGTTCTAAACTTTACAATTGGAAAGAATAAAACATAACTCAAAGAAAAAATAAGCAATAAAATGTTTACTTGATCCTCTATAAGCACTTCTGTCAGTATTTTTTAAAATAAGCTATTTTTTAGAGTAGTTTTAGGTTCACAGCAAAACTGAGCAGAAAGCACAAAAAGTTCTCTTACACACCTTACCCCTATACATGCACAACCTCCCCCTCTATCAAAAGCCCCCAGCGGAGTGCTACAATTTTTGCAATCGATGAACCCACATTGACACTCCATTACCACCCAAAGTCCATAATTTGCATTAGGTTTCACTCTTGGTGCCGTACATTTTATGGGTGTGGACAAATGCATGATGACATGTATCCACCCTGCCAAAAGCACAAGGGGATTTTTCTCCGATCTTCATTGTGAGAAACTGATGGAGCTCCTGGAGGTAAAATGCACAAAAGACAAAATATGAGCACCACCTCCCCCATAAGCAGGAGGCCCTGGAGGCTCAGGGTGGACAAGTCTGAGAGCTGTCCACCCTGAGCCTCCAGCAATTCACCAGTTCCAGTTCAGATTTTCCTGTCCCCACACTAATCCTACAGAGGTGGCTTCCTGTTCTGGTAAGTTGTAATTCTCTGTGTCCACTGACATGTCTCTGCAGTTTGGGAGGCAGTGATTGTCCTGGGACTCACTTCTCTGACAGATCTAAGAGGTGCTGATTTTTTAGTTTGTTTGGCTTTTTTTCATTGTATACATTTAAAGTGTACAGCATGATATTTTCAAATACATACACATAGTGAAATGATTACTACAGTCAAGCAAATCAACCTATCCATCACTTCCATAGTTACATGTGTGTATGTGTTTATGGTAAGAGCACCTAGAATCTCCTCTCTCAGCAAATTTTTAGTATACAGTACAGTATTATTAACCATACTTCTCATGCTATACATTCAATCTCTAGACTTATTAATCCTACGTAACTACAAATTTGTACACTTTGACCTACTTCTGCCCAGTTCCTCCCTGTCCCTGGCGCTGGTAGCCACTGTTCTACTCTCTGTGCTTGGTTGTGTTAGGACGGAGTGCTGACTTCTGAGTTCTTTACCTGTCAGACTGGAAAACAGAAGTCTTTCCGTCAGTATTTTAAAATCAGTTTAGAGGTAATAATCAGTTCATCCTCTTCAAACATCTCTTAGACAAATCAGCGTGACTCTGAGGTGATAGTTAAGGCCCAACTGACAATGAGAACGTTAAACAGGTTATCCAAGGCACGAAGCAGGCTAGAAGCTGAGCAGGGACTGGATTTGGAGACCTTGACTCCCACCCCTGTGTGCAGACCACACTGCCTATAAACAAACTAGCTAACAGCTAAACCAGATAAACGTGTCTGAAAATAGCCCCTTGTGACTGCCAAACTTGGCCCCTTGTGCCCAGTCAATAAGCACAGGAATCCAAAAGTCAGGGCCTTTTGCACACACAGCATCAAGAGAACTCAGCCCTGAGAGGCTGTGCACTAAGGGCAGAGAACCAACCGTCTCTGGTGGTAATCATAGTAATTATCTACAGTGTTTGCAAGGCCTCCTCAGTTTTTGAAACACTTTTATGTGATTTATCGCAGATGTTCCTCCCAGATATACTAGGAGACTGCAAAATGTTATATTTTTTGTTTTGTTTTTTAAAAGGTGGTGCTTTAAGGAGGCTAGCAACCCAGCACTGGGAGATTAATCCGCCCTAATGAGTATGAGGAAATGCACGGAAGCCCTGGTCTCTAGATAAATACAGGAGGTGATGGCTGAGGTCAGATCAAGGGAGAACAGACAGCATTATCTGACAGGGGGCACGCTGGAGACACAGCATAGGGAAGGTTTTTACCCTTACCTATGCTGTGCACCTCTTGGTTACCAATAAATGGGCAGATCCAGCCTGTGATGGCCTAATCCCAAGTAAATGCCACGACTTTGTTATTTTGCATCCTCTCGTCTAGCACAGGATGTGGCATATAGGAAATATACAGTAAATGCTTGACGAATGTATGAATGAAGTATTTTCTGCACACCACTGTCATTGTATTACTCTCTCTTTTGGGGGAAATGGTTACTAAGTATCTACCAGGTTAAGGGTTAGGTGCTTTCAGGTAGATTTTTTAACTTGCAAAACATCACTGTAAAGACAAAGGAGAGGACCTTTGTTTTCTCTGCTCCTTACCACACCAAGTCTAAATGCCTCTACTCAGTTTTCAAAATTACCCAGGGTCGGCCGGGCGCGGTGGCTCACGCCTGTAATCCTAGCACTCTGGGAGGCCGAGGTGGGCGGATCGTTCTGAGCTCGGGAGTTCGAGACCAGCCTGAGCAAGAGCGAGACCTCATCTCTACCAAAAATAGAAAGAAATTAATTGGACAGCTAAAA
>CAUYSK010106238.1:0-13196 GCA_963575035.1 Avahi laniger
TGGAGCTTTGGGGGAGAGAAGCGGGGTGGGGGTGGGGGTCTCTGAGCCCTCCCTTTCAGGAGCGTCTACCAGGATCGTGGCTTCCCAGATCCCTGCACAGACAGTTTCACCCCCAGGATCCTGGGGAGGATCACCCACCCCAGCCCTGGTTCTTTCTGTCCCAGTTTTCCATCTCCAAAGTTGCTCCTGCGAAGCAAGCTGCCAAGTCACCAGTGAAAACCAAGGAGCCCCGCCCCAAGCTGGGCCCGAGCTAAGATGGCCACGTAATTTAAGGTCCAAACAAGAACAGTTTGGGGAATGCAAGGGGACACTATATTATGCTGAGGTAACGTGCAGATTGGGACAGTGCCCCTCCCTGGGAGCCCAAAGACGTGGCTGGATCCGTCCTGGGTCAGGCCAGGTTCCTGACCCTGTTCTAGTCCTGTTGGCTCCTCCCTCTGCTATTTGACCAGCCCAAGTCCCGTCCCTGACTTTTGCCCTTTTGCCTCTGTTAACACGAGCAGACTTGTCTGCCCCGAGGCAGGGCGCCACAGCCGTGCTTGAAAGAGCATGCCTCGAAGCAGAAGGAACTGGGGTTCTACCTTTGATTAGCCACAGCACCCTAGGAAAGTCACGTAGCCTCTCTGACCCTC
This sequence comes from Avahi laniger, assembly GCA_963575035.1. Taxonomy (NCBI): domain Eukaryota; kingdom Metazoa; phylum Chordata; class Mammalia; order Primates; family Indriidae; genus Avahi; species Avahi laniger. The sequence continues at coordinate 633 of CAUYSK010106238.1, forward strand.
GGTTTTCTCATCTCTAACATAGGGATAATTATACCCTCATGCCACAGAACGGTGGTGAGGACTAAATGCGATCATCTATGGCAATGCCTGGCAGCTAAGTGCTCAGTGAACGTTGATTACGACGTTGTGATGCCAACCCTGGTGCCCCTATGTCTCTCTGTTATCCTCTTGTTCTGCGTGATCCTAGCATAAACATACAAGCACGTTTTCAGTGACTGCTGAATTGTTACCTAAGAGACTGGATGCACGGCAGTCTCGTCTCCAGGTAGTCTCCATTCCTCGGCCCCAGCCAGACCACTGGCGTTCATTTTAGGCGGCCAGTTATTGCCTTTAGAACTGAAGCGGGCCTCTTCTGACCTTAAACAGTGCGGTTTTAATCAGCCACAGCAGAAGCTATAACCACCCAAGCATCTCGGCCATCAGTTTTGGACACTGGTGTTACTAGTAAATGAGGGCACATGGGAAGAGCAATGAATGGATCAAGGCTCACTCTTACACTATGAAGAATGGCCTTTTGTTAGCTTCCAGCACAGGCTGTACTTGATTGTAATTATCCGCCCATGGAAGTATTGACGGAGCCTCAATCCCTGGTATGAAATTCAAACGCATTTGCTACAATGCAAAGACATTTAGCAGGTGTGGGACTCAGTACACAGATGCCCGAGTGCAGAAACTACGTCTAGCCTTTATTTGTTTTGAGCTCTGAGCTCCCATCCCGCCAGGTCAGCAGGGAGCTTAGTCTCAGCCAGACGGGAGATATCCGCACACCGCGGAGTTTGCCGAGCTGCCGGTGCTTTGCGATCCAGGCAATCTTCAGAGTGGCTGTCAAATACTCTGCTCCCTTTCCCTTTCTGGACTGTGGTGCGATTTCACTTCCTGAGTTCCTGGGGGTTGGGTGGTGCTTGCTGGCCAGTTCTGACCAGTGATTTGTAAGGGGAAATGACGACGTTGGGGGAAGAATGTGAGAATCTGAGCCTTTCTGGTCTTTGGCCCCATGGGACAAAGTGGCAGCCTGTTTGTGTCCACCGGCCTCAGACAGTGCAGGAAAATGTGGTATGGTGTGGAAGCCTTGGGCTCGAATGAAAATCCTGGCTCTATACCTGATCTGCTGTGGGGCCTTAATACCCCCGAGTCGCTGTTTTCTCACTTACAAAGTAGTAGCCATGGTTTTTGGTGGATCTTCTAAATAGAGCTCCTAGTAGAGCACCTGGAACATAGCAGCGGCTTAGCAAGTACGAGTTACCTTTGTTAGCTCCTTGTAGTCCACAGCCGTCCCAGGTGTCTCGGTGAGGGTGCGGGCAGCACCGAGCTCTAGGTGACTGATGTCTTCCCTCGAGGTCTGCCAGGTGCCGTTGAAGAGTTATGTCAGGACACAGAACCGAGTGAGACATTGGCTGGAAAGGGAGCAGGCAGCTGCTGAAAATGCAGCGGGTCTCTGCTTCGCGTTTGCTATTTCAGTGAACTGTTAAATGTCAAGAGAACATTTTCCTCCTGCTTTTAGACCTCACCGAGATCATCTCTCTGTGATCCCAGGGGGAAGGGTTTGGCAGTTTTGATTCACTCGCAGACTGCTCTCTAGGACTTGGACGAGGGGAGGTGAACTAGGCCTATGTGTTAAGACAAACTCAAATCTCTAGCCCTGGAAATTTATATGAATTATTTTATTAAAAGTATGTAATCACGTGTATGTATTCATTCATTCAAAGATATTTATCAAGACCCTACTATGCATCAGGCACCGTTCTAGAATCTAAGCACACGAGGATAAACAAAAGAGATATCCCTGTCCTCAGGGAGCTTCCACTCCAGTGGGAGAGGCAACAAATAAACAAGATATGTAAAATAACTGGGAAGGGAGATAGTGATAACTGCTAGGGAGAAAGACTCAAACACGGAAGAGGAAGCGGAAATGCCGAAGTGAGGGCGGTGGTTTTAGATAGGGTGGCCTGGGACGGGCTTGCCCGGAAGGACTTTGAGCATGTCCAGGTGTCTGCATCTCCGGACTGCGAAAAGTCCCCTGCCCTGCCCCGCCCGTCTCACGCCATCATTCCCGATACACTCAAGACGGTGACCAGGACGCGCACAAGACCGGTACCAGGAACAGCCAGAGAAAGAGGGAGCTGGGAGAAAACCCGCTGGGGGACAGAGGGCGGGCGTGCTGGGTGCAGAGATGGTCCTGGAAAGCTGAAGCTAAGTTTCATTCACTCGTGAGCTCAACTGTTCAGCAAGTACCTATTTCTACTAATGATATTCATTTGTTTATAGTTGGGCTTTAGAAATGCCTTTAGAAATATGACTGAGAGGAAAAGATACAACCACGCCCTTCATGGTGTGCTGGCGCTGTCCAGGGTTCTGAAACCCTCAACCCAAGCGCGTGTTAACACCTGCCGTCAGGAGCTCCCAGCCTGGAGGGGAGAGGGGTCCGGAGGAGTGTTAGCGATGGCAGACACTCACATAAAGCACGCGTCCTGGCAGGCTCTGGCCTGAGGCTTTCTCTACTAAGTCACGTGATTCTTAGCACAACCCTACACAGAAGAACAGTTACTATCCCAGGTTGCAGTGGAGGAAACAAAGGAACAGAGAGGCTAATTGCTTGCCTCAAGTCACACAGCTAGCAGGTGGCAGAGCCAGGAATTTGAACTCATGCAATCTTGCTCCGAGGCGTTAGCTCCTCATTACTATACTGCCTTTCTATAAACAAATAAAATGAAAGATTACAATACAGAATAGTAAGTGCTAAGATAAAACATGCACCTTATTATACATTGATACTGACGGAGATGAGAGTGGTCCGACCCTGACGAGTCCGAGCACTCAGGTGTGGGGGAGGCAGCTCTCCTGCTGCGCTCTGGGGCCGCAGAGACCTGGCGTGCCCGGGGAGAAGGAACTGCGAGTGCCGAAGCCCAGAGGACTGGGATGGGGAGGCAGGAGGGTCCTCGTGCACACGTCAATCCTGTCACCCCGCGGGAACTTGAAGTGCATCTAGGAGTAGATATCAACAGTATTTGCTTCTGGAAAACACCTTTGTTCTTCGAGTTGACTATTTTCAAGCTTTTCAAGCTGAGCTAACTTCAGGTGTGACATTTCAGAGCAGTCACCCACTTTTCTATTGATGAGAGAGGGGGAGGGGCAGGTGAGTGATGAGACCCTGAGGGAATTTCTTTAGGTTGGAGGAAAAGGTAACCTAGGATGCAGGGGTGACACTTCGGCCATCTGGTATACCCCCGGTGAGACTTTGGTGCGGCAGCGCAGGTGGGGGAGGTGGAGTACGACATCGTCTGTACCTTCCGTCCTCAGTTTAGCAAATGCTGATGTGACCACCGACTCTTGGCTCAGATCTGTGCTGGGCCCTGCCCTCCAGGGTGCTTATGGTTGCACGACTGGGTCGGTAGTGTCTAATGGGTATTTATTCCCTGTACATCCTGTTTTCCTGGTCGGTTTTGAGTCTCAAAGCTGACTTCTTAAGACCACAGTTAGGTTGTCAAGAGGAAACTTATTTTATAATTTCCAAGAGCTGCCTTATTTAAAAATCAATAACCAAGCCTAGCTGCTCTGGACCCTAGAGCTTTACTAGTAACCAGGGACAGAGAGAATTCAGGAGCTGATACAAAGAGTGTCCGACAGGAAGGAAGGGAAGGAGGTCTTCCTGGGAGAAAAAGTGGAGGAAGGGAGGGGAGACGTCATAAATTGGGGTTCTGGACCCCCTCGAGGGCAGAGGTTGTGGAGGCTAGGCAAACTCAGGAACACTTCCGTAGGTTTGGAGAACTTCTGGTTTAGGGAACTTGTTCTTTGATCTTGGGGTTCAGTCTGGGAAATATTGCAAATCTTCTAGAAAGATCCTCACGTTGAACAAGGAGCTGGAGCAACATGATCCTACACGGCCGTAGTCTGGATTAGCCGAGGGGATTGTGTAGGAAGCTAGATGGTGGCCATGGGCACTTCTCAGGTCTCCGTGATCCAGGGAACCATGGGGGAAGCACAAAGCTCTCACAGCCGTTGGAAGGGGTGAGGCTGTGGTTCAGTTGCGTTGCAGAGACCCATGGAACTTGGGAAGGACTGTGTCCATGTGGACCAACGGAGGCTTGGTTCTTTGGGGCACTATACATTTTACCACTGTGACTTTGGTGGTGTGTGTCAAAACATGGCCACTCCCGAAACAAGCAGGCCAGACACCCTCCCCCACAAAACAATAGGACTTGGTTCTGAAGCTCCTGCCGCACGATCCCCCCGAACTCAGCGTCATCTTTGAAATATAAAAGCCAGAGAAGGTGCAGCAGAAACAGCGTGGATTAAGCTTTGAGTTTCCTAAACGTTTACCCCAGCATGTAGGTAACGCTTTGATACTGAGCTATCCATTGGAGGGTTTAAGTTCCTTATGCCCCAGCACCACTGAGTAGTGAGGAATTCATAGGAAATTTAATTCTGCTACAGAATATAAAAAGTGTCACATGTTTGCACATCTGTGTGTAGCGTCTGAATTGCAATATGTTGATATCACAGATTGATGTAATGGAGGATCAGACAGAAACAGGAAGCGAGGCGGAGGGTGGGAGAGGCCACGAGAGCGCGGCAGACGAGGGGCTTGTTGGGGGTCCGGGTGAGCTGCAGGGAGAGTGAGCTGCTCAAAGGCAGGGGGGAGAGGGGACCCCTCACATCCCAGCTCAGGCCCATTTCTGTCTGCCCCGACTGGCCTATAGTTTATCATGAGAATCAAATGATACCACAGATACCAAAAAGCCACAAAGACAGTTTTAAAAAATCCGAAGGAGCCTCCGACGTGCTCTAAGTGGCTGGCATGCCTTCTGGTGAGATTTCCCCCTCCACAGAGCCGGGAGTCTCCCTGGCTGTCTGTGTGTTGGCACAGAAGAGAGACCTGGGAACAGGCTGCCTCACTGTTCCCCTCTGAAGCCCTCGGGGTCACCGTGGGGCTCCTTCTCCCCCCACCCGACGCTGGTAAACACGTCGCAGGCCCAGAAGAGAAGCAAGCGGCGGGGCGGAGGGCTGGGTGCAGTGAGGAGGCTGCCGCGTGGGGGAGGGGAAAGGCCACGAAGAGCCCTCGCCCTTCTCGCTGTGTGGGGGTGGGGGGCTCTCCTTTTGGCTTTTACGGTTCTATTTTAGAGGCCTCTGGGGTCACGTCTTGAGAAACCTGGGCTGGGACTTCAGTGACGAGAGCCTTTTTCATGAAGCACACCCACTGCCATCTCCTGTGACCCTCCACCAACCCCAAGAGGTAAAATCAGGAAAACCCGTCCCTCCCCAGAGGATCAGACAGGCAAAGCAGAACAAGCGCTTCCTCAGCCGTCCCTGGCCTCTTTTCTCTGTTTTCTAAATCTTGGGAAACGTCAAAAACAGAGAGGGATCCAGAGTATCCTACGCGACGTACGTGCAACCATGTCCAGAAGGCGCAGATATCGATGTTGTCGTATACGCCCCTGCTTAAAAAACGCATTATAGACACAATAAAGTTTACCTTTTAAAATCCTTACGATTCCTTCTTTCTCTTCTTCCTCAAAAGGAACAGCTATTATGACATATATGTTTATTTTTCCTATTCCTGTCATTTATGAGTTCATAAACAAATGTAGGATATTAATTTATGTTTTAGAACTTTTTTTATAAATGATGGTATATAGAATATCATTCTACAATGTGCTTTTTCCTGCCTACAATTTTTTTAGATCTTTCCATGTTATTTCATATAGTTAGACTCTGTTCTGAGCTGAATTTCAGCCCCTGACAATTTATTTGGGAGGTCCTGAGCCTCAGTACCTCAGAAAGTGACTGTATTTGGAGACAGGGCCTCAAGGGGTAACTAAGTTTAAGCGATGTCGTTAAGGCCGGCCCTCATCCCATATGACTGGTCTCTTTATAAGAAGAGGAACTTGGACACAGACACAGACGGAGGCAAGACCATGCGAAGACACAGGGAGAAGACGCCGTCTATAAGCCAAGGAGAGCGGCCTGGGACGCACCCTTTCCCCACCGCCCCTCAGAAGGAGGCAACCCTACCAACACCTCGATCCCGAGATCCAGCCTCCAGGACTTCGAGAAACAAACTTCTGCTGTTTCAGCCGCTCAGTCTGATGCTTGGTTACGGCAGCCCAAGCAGACCAGCACAGACTCCATTCCATACGGAAATATCTGTTGGGGGCTAGTAGTCAATCGTGTACTAATATGTTGCTTCTCCCTGGTATCTGTGGATTTTATCAGTGGAATTTACAAAAACTTTCATATCACCTTCATATCACTCTTTCGTTAGGGTGAAGTTTTAGGCACTATCAAGGGTTATTGGAGAATCAGTATGGCGGCAAAGAACTATTCCCAGTTGCCTGTAATTATCTCCAGGAAGTCAGTCTCCTATGATGACCACACAGAAAGCCTGAGATTAGAGATGACACATCGCTGGCCACCAGAGAGCATTAGCCACTGGCTTCGAAGTTCTTCCCAATCCGTGGAGCCTGATCAGCTCTCCCAGTGGCTTCTCTCAGTTCAGGAGCACATTTCGGAAGCTTCATGTATGACATGAAGCCTGCCCTGCAGGTCCCAAGAAAACAGGAGACACAGAAAGTATGTCATGGATTCTGGCTGGTATTAATAATATCATGCATCGATTTTAATAAGACGTTTGTGGAGCTTCAGAGAAGGCTCTCACGCCCCTACCAGGGAGCCACAGCCTGAAGAAACGCCCGGATACGTCCTGTCTAGCAAAGGCGCAGAAAGCCAGCAGGCTTAGACCTGGTCTTCAGATGGGCCCCAGCAGCTCTGCTAGAGCTGAGCCCACGGCCGTGCTGCGAGGACAGGCTCACGTGACAACGGACAGGAAGCGCTTTGCTGTGTGTGGGCAGCTTGTGAAGAAACTACGGAATCTGCTTGAAAACTCAACATTTTATTGCAACCCAGAGGATTTAAAGTGCTCAGAAGAAAGGTGGGATTTGGCCCTTTTCAGAAGCATTTTGGAGGCATTGTTTATAGTGGTGAAAAATTGGAAACAGCCTGAATGTCCACAAAAGAAGATCTTTAAAAGTGAAATGTGTTCGGTGAACTACAGCACATTTGCCTCAGTGCAGCTATTAAAAACGACATGCAGTGACACAGAAGGATATTGAAGAAATGGTGTTACTTGGATAAAAGGTTACTTTCTAAAGAGTAAGGATACTATAATTTCATTTTTATGAAAAAAATAAGAAAGAGACTTAATTATCACATGGAAAAATAAGTGGGTTGTCTCTGAGTGGTAGATTGATATGTGCTTATATATTTTCTTCTTGATTCTTCTTGCTAGGATATATACAGCCCCGTGTTGCTTAACGATGGGGACACATTCTGAGAAGCGCATCGTTAGGCCATTCTGTCATTGTGTGAATGTCGCGGAGTGCACTCCCACGACCCCGGATGGCGCAGGCTCCCGCACACCCAGGCTACGTGGTGCGGCCTCTTGCGTGCAGGCTGCCAGCCCGGCCAGCGTGTCACCATGCTGTGCCGCAGGCAGCCGTAACCCGGTGGTGAGTATCTGTGTATCCAATCGACCACAGCGCACAGGTACCAAATGTATTATGTACTTGGCACTGGGCCAAGTGTGTTCCGTGGATCATTTTATTTACCTCCCACATAACCCTGTGCGGTCGGTGCTACACTGTCTACAGTGTTCAGAGGAGAAAGCTGGAACTTTGGAGAGGCCAAGTCAGTGCCCAAGATCAGTAGCCAGAAGAGAGCAGAGTACACATTTGGACCCCAAACCTGAGATCTGAGCCCACAGCCTGGTGGAGCACTTCCCTCAACCCTGCAGGGCTGAAGACTCGGTGTCATCGGAGGGACCAAGGTGGCAAAGGTAAGTGGCTCAGGTCCCTGGGCATTAGTAGGAACAACCAACTTGAGCCTCACTCGGGCAACTGAAGCTACTCCATAAAACCAGGACTGAGCTCGGTGAGAGATGAGTCCTGACCTGAGCCCCATCCCGGAGAAAGGTCAAGGTGGTTTCCCCAGCTCAGGCTCAAGGAAAACGGGGTGAAGAGAAGAACGGCTAGCGGGGAGCACGGGTGAGGGAAATGAGCTGTCCCTAGGTGTCTGCATTCCCTCAAAAGCGGTACGTGAAGCTCCGTGTTGGAGACGAGTCACTGAATCACATGTTGCTTTGCTGCATTGTCCGGTTTTAGAAGCATGAGCTGTGGAACTGGGCGATCGCGCTGTTCCCCGCTCTTGCCCTGCTCTGCTCTCTGTCCTGGGGCAGGGCGCCCGGGTTCCCATGCCAGCTGAGGTCCGTCTGGGTTCAGCCCGAGGCAGCTCTCACGGTCAACCAGAGGGCAGAAGAAGAGAGAAGCCAGGCTGTCTCCCTTCGTGGCCTCTGCTAAGGCTCCTGTCTCTTCTGAGGCTCTCGCCCTCGCCGGCCACCTACCACGTTCCCAGCTCCTGCTCTGGGAGTCCCACCGCTCCGGCCTTGTGGTGGTGGCAGCTCCTTGCCATTGCTCATCGTTGGCCAGCTCGCACCCTCTGCTCGGCTTCTCTGTTCTCCCATAGCTTGTGTAACCAAGCGAGTTCCCTCTATGTGACCTATCGGAGTGTTTCCTTCTTTAATTGATATGTAATGATTATGCATATTTCTGGGGTACATGTGACATTTTGATCCATGAGTGGTGACCAAATCAGGGTCACTGGGATATCCTTTCATTTCTGTTTTTCTGACTGGTCTCCGACTGATACGTTCCCTTGGTTTTCGATTTCTGTGTATTCTGCGATATAGGGCAAAATATATCACAGGGTGCAAGGGAACTTCTAGGAAGGTTCTATGATAACATAAAGGTGGATGGTATTAATAATATACCAGCCAGAGCATCAGCTGTGACATTTAACTTGGCCGCGGAAGAATGTGGGAGCCCGAGGGGAGAGGAGCAAGACGAGCAAAGGGAACTGTATAAACACAGGCAGGACCCGTAAGAATCCTGGTCTTGTTGTGAGCAATGTGTGGGTAACGAATAAAAAATAGACAAAAAGCGGTCAGCACTGTGCACAGAAGTTTCTCAGGGAAGGCGCATTCGAGGGTGGGGATATACAGGGAGTATCAGGGAACCGCCGGGCAGGGACGTATCCAGAAAGCAGCATTGCAAGGAGTTGCGAGAGAGAAACCCAGAAGGGCATACCGGGGCCTGACTCAGTGCCAGATTGAAGGTGTGGGCTTCGTCTGATGGCAGCGTTACTCGCCATCGACTCCTGGTACCTGGCACAGGAAAGGTGTTCAACTGATGTTGCTGAATAAACAAGGAACCACTGAAGATGCTGGTAAGGAGGAAGGGTACAAACAGAGCCACGCTCTGCCAAGCTGGTTTGGCAGAAATGTGTGCACCGGCTTGGTGAGGGGAGCAAGTTGCCGCAAGCGACCACGGGCTTGAGGAAGGCAGGAGGACTCAGATGGCTGGACATCCGAACGCGGAATCGCAGGTCTTAGACGCAGGGGCTGGAAAGGGTGGTGCAGAAGGGCCCGGCGCCCAGGAGGCGGGGTCGGTGGAAGTGCCAGCGTGAGTGGACGCGGCTGACAGAGCAGGGACCCGAAAGGGCAGGCGTGGAGGAGACGCGGGAGATGCATGTTTAGTGGTGACAATTATTTAATAACCACCCTTGGATCTTCTGGCCTTTTCTCTCCTGTTATTGTAAAGACATTCATTTTTCTTTAAACCCAGTAAATTATTCTCTGTCAGCAAGCTGGGGGGAGGGGAGGGAGAAGAGATCTCGGTTTGCTTGTGGCTTTTCCTCTGTCTAGTCCAAACACTGGAAATGTCAAGTTTGCCCACTAATTAAACATGTCTGTCTTGGACTGCACTTGTATCTTTCACTGAGAAGGTGTAGATTTCCAGGGAGACATTACACATTCATGTTTCCAAATACAGCATTTTAAAATTTCCCCGTGTGACATAAATGCCAACTTTTTGCAAGTGTCTCCTGGCAGGAGAGACACCTGGGTGAGGCAGCCTGCATCTGGGGGGGAAGATGTACTCTGTATACACCCTTTAATTTATTTTCTGGGGAAGCCACTCCGGGAGCCTCTGTAGGGCCTCCCTGACCTGCCTTGATTCCCACGAATCCTGCTACACTGCTGATGTCTCTGAGGACGGGGTCATGAGAAATCTTGTTCCCTGGTCAGGTTGAAACGTTCCTGCCACCCTCCTTGGTGTCTGGGTGGTAGGGAACTGACAGTGTATCTGTGGCCATAATTTTGCAAAACCTTCTTAGAATTCTGTCAGGGAAGTATCATTATCCCCGACATTCCACAGATAATGGCTGGGGCTTGCAGCCTTGAGACCTTTATAGAGTAAGATTCACTTATTACATTTTTTGCATGCTAGCTGCAAGCGTGACCCTGTGTCAGGTGCTGCAGATTCAGCTATAAACAGACTGACATTAGGCCGGGCGCGGTGACTCACGCCTGTAATCCTAGCACTCTGGGAGGCCAAGGTGGGAGGATTGTCTGAACTCAGGAGTTTGAGACCAGCCTGAGCAACAGCAAGACCCCGTCTCTACTAAAAATAGAAAGAAATTAGCTGGACAACTAAAAATATATAGAAAAAATTAGCTGGGCATGGTGGCGTATGCCTGTAGTCCCAGCTACTCGGGAGGCTGAGGCAGGAGGATGGCTTGAGCCCAGGAGTTTGAGGTTGCTGTGAGCTATGAGGCCGTCATGGCACTCTAGCCAGGGCAGCAGAGCAAGAATCTGTCTCAAACAAAAACAAGCAAAAAAAAGAGTGACATGATCCCAGCCCATATGGAGTTTAGTAGAGTGGAAGGCAAATAAATAATCCAGTATTAGGGAATCAGAGAGGTCAGGTAACTCGCGAAGGACAAGTTCCTGCTGGTTGTGTAGTCAGCCCTGCCTGACTTCAGATCTCTGGCCCATCCTCTTGTGCAGTAAAACATGCACCTTCAAAATGTGAGCTGAAGACGTGGATGCCGTTTGAGTCCTGTGGAAGTCAAGGAGGAAGAGCGCTGGAGGGCAAGCAGCGGTTTCTTACTGGGACGAAGACATTCTGTTATGCTGCACCCAGCGCGCTGGGCAGGGCCACTGTGCCTGGAGGAGACATTCTCGGTGGGTTCCACGGTCTCTCCCTCCCCCCACCCCCTGCCCCGCACTGCTAGGCCACCGTGGCGTGAGGGCTGGAGAGAAAGCAGGCTGTGGAGGACGGGGTTGTCAACCAGCCTTCCCGGACCTGTTTTAAGTCTCAGAATCTCAGCTCCCCCACCCGAACATGGGCATTTTAACACGTCACTGGATGTGAGTGGCCAGTCTTTGGGATTCCATGCACCAATCATATTTTCCAGTGCATGCGTGTGGGGGAAGGGGCATGGAATTCCAGTTATGACCCTAAAAATATGTTTCGTTAAAAAGCCAACCGTCGCTCGGACTTGGGGGGGGGAGGCAAGGGCAACATACGTAACCTGAACATCTGTACCCCCATAATATGCTGAAATAATAAAAAAAAGCCAACTGTCTACCATGACGATCACTCGTTGAAGAAAAGACATTTTTACATTAGGTAAAGAAAAAAAGAATAATATAATTTATAGGAATCCAAAATTAGAAATAACTCTTTAAATTCAGTTATTTTAGTTGTTCTTAATAAGAAGCTGACTTTGTTGTCATTTTTCTCATTTCTCTTTGGACTGTGGTGAAAACCGCACCATGGACCAGCCCTGTGTTTGGACCCACGTCCAGCACCTGTCTGCAAAGACGGTCCGCAGGCCCCTTTCGGTTGTGCGGGTTCTGGGTTTGGGCGTCCGCAAGGCAGTCTGGGGTCTGCAGCCGTTCTCCCAGGAGGCAGGTCATCTTGGCTCCACTCCACCCAGAGCTGTGTCTGGAGGCTTCTGTTTGGTCCGTGATCACTGAAACGGCAGCGTCCTGCCAAAGCAGCTCTCTCCAAGTCCCACCATATGGGGACTGCTTTTCCACTGGGTCTGGCAGCTTCTTCGCTCAGAACATCAGTCCCCACTGATGGATTCGTCCCTGTCACACTATTTGCTGAAACTAGGCCACTTAATTAAAAGCAAGAGCTTTTGCATGAACTCCAACAGTGGCTTTATAAATTCCAAGCATTGTAAAGGGACCAGAAGGAAGAATGGGCCAATTATCATGAGCCCAGTGTTCCCGCCCTTTCCAAAGTGCTCCTTAATCACGGAGGCACCTGCTCCCCTCAGGGGGAGGATGTTACTTCCATTGTCCGCTCGCTGGGAACGTGGAGAGGGTCAGCCCCGACAGGAGTGAGATTTGCTCTCCTCAGACAGACAGGAAGCCGAGTTAACCGTGCGGGAGAAGGGGAACGCAGATGGGGCGGATGTCTTGTGGGGCAATTTGGGTAGAAGGCTGAAAGGAGGCACCAGAGAACCGAGCAGGCTTCCGGGATCACTGGGCAAAGCCCCGGGGATTTGGCGGCCTTTGCCGGGCACCAGCTCTGGGTCTTGCACTGTGGGTTCTATTGGCTTTCACTGGAAGCTTCCATTGGCTTCTTCGGATTCATCTCCACCCTTCTCCACTCAGAGGCTGACTGACACAAACTGCAGCATCAGGCCTCCGGCCCCCGGCTT
>CAUYSK010106241.1:0-24072 GCA_963575035.1 Avahi laniger
CTTTTTTTTTTTTTTTTGAGACAGAGTCTCACTGTGTTGCCCAGGCTAGAGTGCCGTGGCATCAGCCTAGCTCACAGCAACTTCAAACTCCCGGGCTCAAGCGATCCTCCTGTCTCAGCCTCCCGAGCAGCTGGGACTACAGGCATGCGCCACCACGCCCAGCTAATTTTTTCTATATATATTTAGTTGTCTGATTAATTTCTTTCTATTTTTAGTAGAGACGGGGTCTCGCTCTTGCTCAGGCTGGTCTTGAACTCCTGAGATCAAACAATCCGCCTGCCTCGGCCTCCCAGAGTGCTAGGATTACAGGCCACCGTGCTCGGCCCTCATTTGATTTTTTGATGTTTCAAATAATCTTGTTTTATTGCCTATCTCTTAAACAATTGTTGTCATTATTTTTAATAGTTTTGCCTTTTAGTCTTCATACTTGAGATATAAATGGTTTACTTACCCAATCACAGTATTAGAATATTCTGGGTTTTTCTGTTGTCTTTCTTTTACAAGTAAATTTAATACTTATGTTAAATACTTTAATACTTCAAGGGTTTTTCTGTTACACATTAGTACCCATTTCTTTCAGATTGAAGAACTCCCTTTAGCTTTCTTTTTGTTTGTTTGTTTGTCACTTCTTTTATTTTAAGACTTCCCTAAAAGACCTCTAGCATTTATTGTTAAGACAAGCCTGGTGTTCATGAATTCCCTCAGCTTTTGTATGTCTGGGAAAGTCTTTATCTTGCCTTTGTGTTTCAAGGACATATTTGCTGGATATAGTATTTTTGGATGGCAGGTTTTGTTTGTTTGTTTGTTTTTTTCCTTTAGCACTCCGAACATAGCATCTTACTCTCTCCTGGCCTGTAGGGTTTCTGTTAAGAAATCTGCTGAAAGCTGTAGTGGGTGTCCATTGAATGTGATATATTATCTTTAATTCTTCTGGGTCCATTGCTGGAGCTTTGTGTTGGTTTACTTTTGGTGGCATCATATTTCCCCAAGTTTTCATAATCCTTGCTTCTTTACATTGATACTTGTGCATTTGAGGAGGCAGTCACTTCTTCCAGTTTTTGCAGGTGCTCTCTGGTGGTGTTAGACCTTTACTACTTAGTATTGGACCTTAAACGCTGTTATTTCTTCCTGTTCTGGGTAGGATTTATAGAGAATACTGGAACTACAACACTGCATTAAAAATAACTCATTGTCTTGCCATTGTTTCCCAGTCTGACAAAGCCGTATAGTGAGCACTGGAAAGTAAACATTTTTCTGGAACTATATTGCTGCCCTGTTGTTCCAGTCTGTGGAAGTCTTAACTGGGCATCAGAACTTAATCCCAACCTTGTACTTGTTTCTCTACCAGGGGAAGACTCCCTATGAGCATGTGGGCTTTGTGGAAAATCTGGCCAGTGATTCCGGCCTTCCTGCTGATTGTTCCCCCTGTAGCACTATGGCACCAGGCAGACTCTTTAACATGGCATCCTCACCGATCAGAGCACAGAACAGCCACTAAGATCCATGAGCCAGTTGCTGCAATCAGTGCCTTGCTCTTCATCCCCACTTCAACCCAGGTAGTTTGGCCTTCCTGGCACTCCCAGTTCTTCCAATGGGAAGAGACTGAAGTAGGCTTCCCAATAAGATTCCCAGATCAGTGGGGAGACAGAACACCTACCTCTCATTCCTTCCTCCCACCTCAGAAACTGTAGGTGTAAGGAAATTTTCTGTGAGTGGTGTTATGCTGGCTGGGGAGTGGGTGGTGCAACGTAAACTGATCATTTCTCTTACTGGTTGTGGTTTCCCTACATTCTACGGGTGCAGGGGGTTTTTCCAATTTCTCCCCAAGTGCTGGTGAACTGAGGGTGGTATTCTTGTCTTTGAATAGTTTCTAGTTGTATTTTTGTGGGGAGAGTGATGCCAGTGGGTCTTCTATTTCTCATCTTGACAATGTCACATTCTCCTCATGTCTTCATTTTCTCTCATTTTTTTTTCATCCTAAGAAAATATACTTCTGTAGGGAGGGGAGGGAGAAGGTGTGGTAATGGGGTGGGAATCTGGAAGTCTAACTGTTCCTGCACAGACTTTTAATCTCCTTATTTTTAGTATCAGACTTCATCCCCTTCCCCCAATTTGTAATACTTGATGTTTCCAATTCCTGAGCTTTTGTGGGGTTCATGGTAAACTGGACTGCTTCTTGTCCCTTTGCTTTCTTGTATCCCTTTTCCCCCCAGGCACTTATATTTGGATACCTTCTACTTGGCTCAGTCATTTATCATTTCTACAACAGCTTTCTATCTTCATATATTATGTTTAAGAGTGACAAATAGGTTTAGAGTCATTAGTTTGGGGGTCTCTGCAAAGTTGGAAATGGAAGAGAGATATTAAAGCTAAAGGACCCAATAGTACTTAGTTTTAAGGAAACATGTTGTTAGGGTGCACATATAGTATGTATATTAGCTGAGGTCCAGGTAAGTAATTTTTTTTTTTTTTTTGGTCTTTTTTACCCATTCAGGTAAATAACTTTTGTTGCAAGGGTTTGCAGAGGCTGGAAACCACCATGTATGGGATTACTAAATAGACAAACACATTACTATTGGAAAAGAAATTTTTGTTGTGCAGGGAAAAGATAAGTAGAAGAAACATGTAATTTTCAATCTTTTAACTTTACTGTTAATTATTCACAAGAGACTGGAGCTGTAAAAAAAAGGACTAAAGCTTTTTTAGCTTCCCCCCACCAGCTCTAACATTCTACGATTCTGAAGGAAGTTTCTCACAGCCTGAGTATCACAGAGATTGCTTTCTTGGTTCCACCAATGCCCTTTCTAGCAGGCCTCCTGGGTGTTTTGCCTAGTAAGTTATAAAGGTTACTGCACTGTCTCAATCCTCTCATAGAACAAAACACTACATAAGGCCTAAAAGAAATACATATAAAAACATAAGCACCACATGTAGTATTTAACACTGCTTTATAGCTTTTACTTGTGGCAATGATGTATGCTTCCATATGAGAGGCTTTGGCTGGCAAGATACCATTTCAAAAGAAATAACTACAATAGAAAAGTAAACTGATGCTTTGGGTTTATAGACTAAAATCAGGTTTAAGGTTTTGGAGTGAGGAACAATTAATTCCACTATAAGAACAGACTTCAACTGTGGGATTACCTAGAATACAGAGATAGAGGAGGGAGGAGAGTTTGCCTAAGTTGCCTGTTAAGTTTCAAAAACCCAAGAAAGGTTCTGAATATTGTCTGAAGTCAGCAATGTATCATTCTTGTTCTTTGTCCTCAGACCACTTTTAGCTTTCTTAAAAGAGTAATTAGGAACTGACCTATTAAGCCCAACACCACTTCACCTGTCACCACTGTCTCACCTGTAGAGTTGTCCCTCAGTTATCTGGGTGAGGGGGCAGGAATTGGTTCCAGGATCTCCTGTGAATACCAAAATTCACAGATGCTCAAGTCCCTTATTTAAAATGGTGTGATATGTGTATATAACCCACATACATCCTCTGTATATTTAAATAATCTCTTGATTATTTATAATACCTAAAACAATGCAAATGCTATATAAATAGTTGTTATACTGTATTGTTTAGGGAATAATAACAAGAAAAAAGTCTGTACATGTTCAGTGTAGACACAAACATACATTTTTTTCCTGAATATTTTCAATCTACAGTTTTAGCCAGGTTAAGTTATTTGGTTTCAACTTGTAGCAATTAGATAAAGCAAACAGGAAGGCAATGGACAAGTATTGATAATTAAGAGGTGACAAATAAAACAAAGGATGAAACAGAAATTACAAAAGGCAGATAGAAGCCTTAAGTTCTTTAGTTAAGAGACCAATAATTCTATACCCTATATAATGAGAAGACATGCACCTTCTCTTTAAAATACACACGATTAATTTTCTTTTCCTTTCTTTTCCTTTTTGAGCACACTCTTACAGAGGCTAATTCTCTTCTGATGAAATAAAATTTCAAATAATGATCAGTAATTTATTCAAAAAGGCAAGGAAGTATGTGATCAAATGCAGCAGAAAGGATTCTACACTAAATCATTAAGATTTGGTCCCTTCATGGTAAAAATCTATCCAGAAACTTGACTTTCCAGAATGACTCATTCCTCAAGGGTTTCAGACAGCCAAGGTTTCACAATTTATAGGAAAAACTGTCAGAAATATTATTAAGCCAATTCTGTACTTGGCTTGATCTTTTGGAGAACATGACCTTGTGTAACCGCCTTCAAATGTGGGATGGATCTAGTGACTCACTTTTAACAACTAGAATTTGGCAAAAGTGATGGGATATTACTTCTGATAATAGGTTACAAAAAGTCTGTGTATCTTCTGTCCTGGGCATTCTCTCTTCCTTACTTGCTCTGAGAGAGGCCAGCTGCATGTTGTCAACTGCCTTACAGAGAGGCCCATGTGGCAAAGAACTGACATCTCTAGCCAACAGCCAACAGCCAGCAAGGACCTGGGGCCTGCCAATAGTCACACAAATGAGCTTGGAAGCAGATCCTCTCCCAGCTGAGCCTTGAGATGACTGCAGCCTGGCTGACAGCTTGACTGAAACTTCATGAAAGACCTTGAACCAGAGGTATCTAGGTAAGCTATGCCTAGATTCCTGATCCACAGAATCTGATATAATGCATGTTTGTTGTTTTAAGCCACTAGGAAGTTTTAGGGTAATTTGTTATGCCACATAAATAAATCATACAGATTTTTGTGTCAGGAGTGGAGTTCTGTAGTAACACATACCTAAAATGTGGGAGGAGTGTTAGAACTGGGCAATGGATAGTGGCCAGAAGGCCTTTAAGAGGAGCAGTGGAAAAAGCCTAAATTACCATGAATTGACAGTAAATTTTAGACTTTTAGGAAGCCACCTGTGAAAGTTTTTAAGGAACATTAGGAACATCTGATTGGAACCTGGAGGCTGGAGGATCTCTGTTATGTAACAGCAGAAAGTTTAGTACCTAATTTTGTAGTTATGTAAAAAGTAGAAAATGTGCCTAATGAATTAGACGGTCTAGAAGCAAAAGAGATTTCCAAGCAATGTGTTGAAGGCACCACCTGGTTTCTTCGATGAAATGCAAGAGGAGAGAGAAACTGAGGGAAGGACTGTTTAAAAAGTAAAAAGGAAAAGGAGCCAGGACATGATGGTTTTGAAAGTGGGTGTGGAAATTCCTAGCCTTGCCATCTTCAATGCTGGCAGTGTACAAGGTCACATTTCCTCCACTGATTCTGCTTCCATCATCATAGCACCTTCTCTGACTTCAACTCTCCTGGACCCCCTTTTATAAGGACCCTGGTGATTACACTGGGCCCACCCAGAAAACCGGATAATCTCATTTTAAATTCCTTAATTACATCTGCAAAGTCCCTTCTGCCAGGTAAGGTAACATATTCACAGATCCCAGGGATTACGATGTGGACATCTTTACAGGGTCATTATTCAGTTTTCTACTTGAAAGCAATAGATAACTAATGCATTATATTTTGAATTTCCGCAGTTTATAAATGGGAACACAGGGACGAACAAAGTGTATAGAAATGCCAGTCATATTTCCCTCACAGACAAAAACCTCATACACGTGCCTTCGAATTTTAACCAATGGGTTATGTAGGAAAATGCTCTTATTCTCAGAGATGAGTGCTGAAGGAGCATAATATCTGCAACTTTTAAATAATTAAACAGCAATAAAAAATACATGTGGGTATACATACACACAGAGAGATGAAACAAATATGGCAAAATTTTATTATTATTATTATTTTTTATAGAGACAGAGTCTTGATCTGTCACCCAGGCTGAAGTGCAGTGGCGTGATCATAAGTCACTGTAATCTTGAATTCCTGGGCTCAAGTGATCCTCCTGCCCCAGCCTCCTGAGTAGCTGGGACTATAGGTACATGCAATTATGGCAAAATTTTAACAATTAATGATTCTGTGTTAAGGGTATACAGATATTTGTTGTACTATTTTTTCTATTTTTCTGTAAGTATAAAGAACTGGGGAAAAATTCGGAAGATCAAAATTTTTTAACACAATAAATATATTAACCTTGCAAAACTCATTAGAGTACATTATAAGATATATACTATTTGTGAACAGACTAAAGCTGAGAATTAAACTCATGGGTTGGCAACCTACTCTGTAAAAGGCTAGAGAGTAAATATTTTAGGCTTGATGGGCTATACAGTCTGTTCCAACTACTCAACTCTAGTGTTGTAGGGCAAACGCAGACATAGGTAATACATAAGTGAGTAAGTGCAGTGTGTTCTAATAAAACTTTATCTACAAAAACAGACAGCAGGCCAGATTTGGCCTGCAGGCTGTGATTTGCCAAATACTAATTTAACTAATAACAGTTCTTTCAAAATAAGAGAACTTCAAACAAATATGTACTGATGACTAAACTATGTGCTAAGTATATTACACACAGTATAAGATTTTGCTTTTGCTCATAGGTTTCTTCAAAGTACACATATATTTTTAACTCCAAATGTTAAAAGATTAGTCTTACAACCACAGGTTGTGAATTCATATTTATTGTAAACTCAAATTTATTTTATCCCTCCCCTTTCTCTCTGTAAACTCATTGTAAACTCTAATTCTTCCTTCCTTCCTTCCAACTGTACTCAAGAGCACAGAATTAGATTAATCATAATCCTTAGTTTTTGACAAACTATCATCATTGGTCTATGTTTGGCCTGCTGTTATTTATTCAGTAATATAATTCGTTATTTTTAATAATGTAATAAGCATTCCTCCTTGAAGAATTATGACTTGATAGTTTCACATGCAGAGAAAACAAAACTCCAGCCAGATATGATAATAGAGAAAGGAATCCAGATTTTAAAATTTACATTTTTAATCCCATTGGGCTCTTGTGGTACACTAGAGACTCTTTATCTCTAAAACACAAATAGTATAAAACAGCTGATAACATGTATGTTTACATATTCTCGTTTGTTTCAAAATATTTTGGCAGCTTTGCAAATCTAAGATGGGGTTCTTGGAAAGTTCAACAGTCTTGTGCTGCCTAGAAACAACTGAATAAATGTTAATACTTCTTATATCAACAAGAAAAAAAATATTAATTGGTCCAGAAGCATGATACTCTTTCTACTCCAACAATGTTGTTAAGAAAAAGAAATGTTTCAGCATATTGACTTTTGGATGAAGTTGGACAAGATGGATTACAATGTGAATTGAATTGGGAATGTCTAGTGACTATGAAATATGAACCTCTTCCTCTTACAGAAAGCAGTGTAACTATAGGAAATTCAGCATTAAAGCATTGATTTCTTGGGAAAAAAGTTTAGTGTGCAGAATGATTAGGACACTTATCAGACAGGAATGCTAAGTTACTTCCGTTCAAAGGAAATAGTACCAAACCAAGTTTTCAGAGACACTGAAAGGCAGTTAATATATACATGTACAGTCAAGAGTAATTTCATGAATTTCCTTTCACTGGAGTGCTCTATTCCCTTTTTCTCAAACTGGAGAACTTTTACTTATCCTTTAAACATGAGAACCGCCCACATGGCATCTTGAATGCCCTACTTTTATGGCAGTTATCACACTGAATTACAGTTAATTACAAATCTTTTTTTTTTTTTAAGAGACAGGGACTTGCTCTTTTGTCCAGGCTGCAGGACAGTGGCACAGTCATAATCCAGTGATCTTTTCCCGAGTAGCTGGGACTACAGACATGCACCATCACGCCCAACTAATTAAAAAAACTTTTTTTTTTTTTTTTTTGGTAGAGACAGGGTTTCACTGTGTTGCCCAGGCTGGTGTTGAATTCCTGGCTTCAAGCAATCTTCCTGCCTCAGCCTCTCAAAGTGCTGGGATTACAGGCATAAGATACCCGCTTGTCTATCTTTTTCATCGGACTACTTTTTTTTTTTTTTTTTTGCCTTTAGTCACTGGTGTTCATCATCAGACTTCTTAAGGAGAGAGACAGATTCTTAATCATCTTTACATTCTGGTCGGAGGAACAAATGGACATTTGGATGAAAGAAGAAATAAATATGAGATCCTTGCATAGTCACCTCCATTTTTACAGTTGACAGACTTAAAAAAGATACTAAAACTAACAGCACAGAATGAACACAAAGAAACAGCAAAAGTGACTCTGTTGGAGCCTCCCTAATTTGAACTTGCGGAACCTTCAGGGTTCAGCTGACGTTATTTTATAAGCTATGATACTACTTTATAAGATACTGGCATTCATTCTATCATTCTATTCAATTCTTCTAAGAAAAAGAATTCAAG
The DNA here is from genome assembly GCA_963575035.1 of Avahi laniger. Taxonomy (NCBI): domain Eukaryota; kingdom Metazoa; phylum Chordata; class Mammalia; order Primates; family Indriidae; genus Avahi; species Avahi laniger. The sequence goes on from CAUYSK010106241.1 coordinate 8,266, forward strand.
AAGTTTAAATTGTTTTTTGATAAAAAAAAATCTGTATAGCTAAAAAAAAAAATCTGCTTTTTTTGGGCTAATTATTTTATTTTATTTTATTTTTTTTTGAGACAGAGTCTCACTGTGTTGCCCGGGCTAGAGTGCCGTGGCATCAGCCTAGCTCACAGCAACCTCAAACTCCTGGGGCTCAAGCAATCCTCCTGCCTCAGCCTCCCGAGGAGCTGGGACTACAGGCTTGGGCCACCATGCCCAGCTAATTTTTTCTATATATATTTTTAGTTGTCCAATTAATTTCTTTCTAATTTTAGTAGAGGCGGGGTCTCGCTCTTGCTCAGGCTGGTCTCGAACTCCTGAGCTCAAACAATCTGCCCGCCTTGGCCTCCCAGAGAGCTAGGATTATAGGCGTGAGCCACCGCGCCCGGCGGTGGGCTAATTACATTTTAAAATGTTCATGAGGGAACCAACCAGTGCCAGGTAGCCAAAAAAAAAAAAAAAAAGTAGAAAACCCAAGAAATTCTCTTCAGCCATAACATCAATAAAGCTTTAATAAGAGAAAGAACAGAGTAGATTTTCTCTTCCTTTCTCTTTTTTCCTCATCTAATCTGAAAAGAGTAGTCATGATCTTTTTTTTCTTACCTGAAAGAACATTCTACAAAAATCGCATTGCAGATATGAGTACTTTGTCTCATTTTCCTTTTTAAAAATATAGACATGATGAAAAAAAGCAAAGCTGGGCTAGGACAATCAGCTTCCTTGTAAAGAAGGATCTAGAACAGGAGTGGGGTACCTGTGGTCTTCTAGGTTCGTAAGTGTGACTTTTTGACTGGATCCAAATTTTATAGAACAAATTAAGCCTTAAAATGATGCACCTGAACACAAACTGAAGTATTCTGACAGATGATAAAATGTGCTACTCTAAACGTCCTTATATATTCTTTACAGAATGCCTACAGGAAACAATTCTGCCTGCTTTCAAAATAAGGCAAAATACTTGACTAGGGAAAAAAACCTGCCAAGTTGGGGAAATGAATTTAATTCTACAGTTATTGCTTTGAAGGTTTATGAAAATTTTAAAAGAACAAGGTAAGTATTTCTTTAATTAAAACAACTAAAATTTAAAGCTCTTTAAATCCGAACACAAGAAAAAAATGAGGAGTAAGGCCGGGGCGCGGTGGCTCACACCTGTAATCCTAGCACTCTGGGAGGCCGAGGCGGGCGGATTGTTTGAGCTCAGGAGTTTGAAACCAGCCTGAGCAAAAGCGAGACCTCGTCTCTACTAAAAATACAAGGAAATTAATCGGACAACTAAAAATATATAGAAAAAATTAGCCGGGCATGGTGGCGCATGCCTGTAGTCCCAGCTACTTGGGAGGCTGAGGCAGGAGGATTGCCTGAGGCCAGGAGTGTGAGGTTGCTGTGAGCTAGGCTGACGCCACGGCACTCACTCTAGCCGTGACAAAAGAGTGACACTCTGTCTCAAAAAAAAAAAAAAAAAAAATGAGGAGTAGCTAAAGATTCATTATATTTCAAATTCACTCAGTAGAGTATTAATTACTCAATTAAAGTAATGTAGTCAAAAAGGGAACTACTTCCTATAAGTGGATTAGGATGTCTCACATAACTGGGGCAAGGGCAGATCTTCATGGACAAGTGGAACCAGGACCTCAAACACTGTCATACTCTCTTGACCTCTTTGCTCTGCTCTTCTCATGGGTTCGCTTTATTCCTTTCATACATCAAAGAATATGACCCCATTTGTAGTTAAGAGAAAATAACAGAATAACTCATTAAAAGTAGCTCAAACACACAACAAGCCAGAGCTGAGGTGGATGGTTAGTCCTAAACTAGGTTCAGTAGCTCAGAAATCAGGGGTCCCAGTCTCTTCCCTTTTCTTCCCCTGTCACCTTCAGTGTGTCAGTGCTACCTTCTCTCATGATCACGGGATGGCTGCAGCAGGGCCAAACATGATGTTCTTCCACAGCAATGATCAAAAGCAGCGAGAAAGGAGTAAGCTCTCTTCATATAATTCTTTATTTTCTCAGAAAGTGAAACTTTCCCAGACCCCTAGCTAGCAGACACCTCCTTACATAGCACTGGCTACAAAAATTGGTCACATGGTCATCCCATCTACAAGAAAGTCTGGGAAAATGAATTATCTGGTATGTTTAGCCTCTTTTTTAAGGAGACGGTCTTTACCAACAGGGAAAAAGGAGCAAGCAATACACAGTTTAACACCTCCACCAACAGGTCCCATGTCATATATCCGGTGGCCCTCACTACCAAAGAGAAACCACCTTTCTTCCCTTGATACCACTTAAAAAATTCCAGGGAAAGACTCTTATTTGCCTGGGTTGGGTCGGATTCCTACTTCTGAACCAATTGACTATGACCGAGGGGCAGGGTCCCTCTGTGAGATTTTGCTCATTTATATCTGCAGGACCTTTTTCTATTCTTACACATTTTCTTGTGTAAGAATAAATCCTAAGAAAGTTAGATCAGAATAGAGGAAATGTATGTTGAATTAAGCCAAATCTATCAATATGGGTATATTAACTAGAGATTTTGAATGCAATATATTGTCTTGGGTATCTGAGAATAACTGACAATTTCCTCAACTGGTTGACTAAAACCTGGGTTCGACAGTGGTCTGCATTAAATGAAGCTTAAATGTCAGAATTTCTTTGGTATACTGTAAAGAGAAGTAATTCAAAAAGTTAGAAAATAAGGAATACTGGAGAGTAATGTGTATGACTGACTGACCTGCTTGCTCACCTCCTAACTATATTCCAGGGAAGGTCCAGAAGAACTCACTCCTTCACCAAGCCTTTGAGAAATATGTTGGTGAAGGGGGCAAGAATATCCCTGAAAAGCTGTTTAGTACTTGTTCTCTGCAGGTTAAAAATAATGACTACTAATGAAATAGACTCCCTGAACTCAAGGAAGGGACAAAAATATCACTGAGTCACAGGAACCAAGTGGTGGCACTTAACTATTAGAAACAATGGGTACATAGTTACACCTTATAAACAGTGCAAAGGTGGAGGAGGAAAACAGAATGGTGTAATCTGTAGAGATCTTTGGTGGTGGCTAATTGATCATGGCGTCCCTGGGACTAAAATAGATGGGTAGCATACTAAAGCCATACTTCAGGGGTTACACTAGAACTGCCTCTCCCTATCAAAATATTACACCAAAAGCAATATTGCATTCCTAGAGAGATTATAGAGATTAGTACTTCCAACAAAAACTTAAGATACAGGGTGATAATTAGTGACTCCTATTATACCTGCTGTTCTAGATGTGTTAACTTTGCTAGAGCAAATCAACATAATTCCTAGTGTCTAGTATGTAGTTATTGATTCAGCAAACCCTTCTTCTCTATAGCTGTTAATAAAGACCATCAGAAGTAATTATCTCACCAAACGGCTGTATCAACTCTCTAGTACTCTGTCATAATCTAATGTACAGGAACCCTGGATCATCTTACTACTGCACAGGAGAGCATACTGGTCCACTACACTGATGATATGTTGATTGAAGTAGCAAATACCCTGTCTACTTTGGGAAGATGTGTCAGAGGGTGGAAAATAAACCCAGAAAAAATTCAGTATCCTGTTACCTCTGTAAAATTTCTAGGGATTCAGCAATCTAGAACATATAGTATTAAGATATCCCCCAAGGACAAGGTGCTACATCCAGTGTATCCTTCCAACAAAAAAATAGCCTCAACACCAAGCAGCCTTCTTTGGGTTATGGAAACAACATATACCTTCATATGGGTTTTCTACTCCTGTGCATTTACCAACTAAGCCATAAAGGTGACGTTCTAAATAGGATCCAGAGCAAGAGAAGAAGCTGAAATAGGACCAGGCTGCCTTGCAAGCTGCTTTGTTTCTGGGGCCAAATGATTCAAGAGATCCAATGGTGCTTGAAGTGTCTATGGGAGACAGTTGTGCTGTGTGGAGGTATGACAGGCTGCTAGGGTGAATCACAGTGTAAACCCCTAGGATTTTAGAGCAAAGCTATACTAACTAAGATCATTATCCTTCTTTACCTCCTGCCGTGGCCTCCCAGAGTGCTAGGATTACTGGCATGAGCCACTGCACCCGGCCAGCAATATTCTTAATTAAGGTATGTATATTGTTTTTTAGACATAATGCTACTGCACACTTAACAGACTACAGTATAGTGTAAACACAACTTTTATATGCACTGGGAAAATAAAATACTCATTTGACTTGTTTTATTGCATTATGCACTTTATCATGTGGTCTGGAACCAAACCCACAATATCTCCAAGGTATGCCTATATAACTCATAATTAAGAAAATAGGGAGAGACCCATGATGAGGACTTTAAAATAGTTATTATAAATACGTTAAAGAATTTAGAGGAAAAGATGAACAGAACGGTTGAAGAGATGAAGAATTCCAGCAGAGAAAGGTAAATTCTAGAACTGAAAAATAAATTATTTGAAATGAAGATATCACTAGATGGGTTTAATAGCAAACTGGATACAGAAGACAACAGGATCAATGAATTCAAAGATAAGTTAATAAGAACTAATCGAAGCTGAGGCCCAGACTGGAGATGGCAGTTCAAAGGATCAGTGAATTTGGTACATTATAGTCACACTGCTGAAAACCAAAGATAAAGTGAAAATCTTATAGCAAAGAAAAAAGAATAAATTACTGATTATTATAAGAATGTCAGCTGACTTCCCATTAAACACAATCGTGGCCAATAAAATAATATATATTAATTGCTGAAAGTTTAAGAAAAAAACAACAAAATGAAACAAAAAAATCCCTATCAACCTAGAATTCTGTGTCCAGCAAAATATTCTAAAATAATGAAGAAGAAATGAATATATTTTCAGATTAAAAAAAAAGCTAAGAAAATTAGTCACCAGTATACCCTTACTATATATTAACAAAAAATGCTAAAGGAAGTTCATCAGGCTGAAGAGAAATGATTCCAGATGAAAGTCTGGATCTTCAAAAAAAAAAAAAAAACTCAAAACCTTTAGTGTCCCAAAAAGCATAAAATATTTGCCATCTGGCTTTTTGTAAATAAAATTTTGTAGCCTGTGTCCTAGAGCAACCACTACAACCAAAAACAAAAAACACGGGAGGCTGAGGCAGTAGGATCGCTTGAGCCCAGGAGTTTGAGGTTGCTGTGAGCTAGGCTGACACCAATGGCACTCGCCCCGGGCAACACATTAATATTCTGTCTCCAAAAAAAAAAAAAAAAAAACCAAAGAGGTATAAAAAGAGGAGATAATAGCCAAAAGGAGATAAAATGGAATACTAGAAAAGATTAATTCCAAAGAAGGCAGGAAGAGAAACAGGAACAAAGATAAATGATCCAAATAAAAAACAGCAAGATGGCGGATTTAAAAACCAGATGAATAATCACATTAAATGTAAGTGGATTAAATACTCCTTTTAAAAGGCAGAGAGTATAAATGCATTAACCAAGAAGACCAGCTATGTACAGACACAGATTAAAAGTATTCATAAAAGGATGGGAAAAATATATCATGTATGTAATACACATGGAAACACTGTTGTGATTATATTCATATCAGACAAAGTAAACTTCAGAGAGTAAAATCAGAGATAAAGAGAGATATTTCATAATCGCAAAAGGGTTAATTCAAGACAATTTGAATGGGTATGTTCCTCATAATATAGATCTTAAATACATGAAAGAAAATTGATAGAAATGAAAGGAGAAATAGACAAATTCATACACTTTACTCAAAAATTTATAAAGCTAGACCCGAAAAATCAAATAAGAATTAGAAGATTTGAAAAACACCATGAAATAACTTGACCCCATCGATATTTACAGAACTCTGCAACAAATACAGTAGACACATTTTTTAAAGTGAACATGAGGCTAAAATGTCATAAAGCAATTTTCAATATATTTCGAAAGACTGAAACCCTAGTGACTGTGTTCTCTGATCATAATGAAATTAAATTAGTAATCAACAATAAAAAGATAACTAGAAAATCTCCAAATATTTGAAAAGTAAACGCCATTCTAAGAAGTCTGGACTTTATCTTGTAGTAACAGTGGAGCTATTCAAAAATTTTATGTAGGGGGATGATATATTCAGCTTTGAGCTATGGAAAAATAACTTACATAGAATTTGGAAAATGTAGTATAAGGATGTCTAAATAATAAAAAAAAGAGGGTACTGCCTCACTTTTTGTGAGAAATGAGAAGAAACTGATCCCAGGAAGCTGAAATGAAATAAGGTTGAATCAAGATATTTTCAAATGTACACTTCAAGGGTCTTACTGATCAGTTAATTACATGTTATCTATAAAGCTAGGTAATCCTATTTTGGATAACTGGATAAATATGAATACTGTCTATAGAGATAGAAACAGGAAGAAGCAGTTTTTGCTGGGTATAGGAACCAGAAAAAAAAAAGTGTGTTTTCCAGGCTATACCTCTAATGCAAGAACATCAATTCCAATTGCTGCAGCATCTTACTGTTGGTTTAGGGATTTAACCCAACGCCCTATCCCAAGTCACTTCATCTTTAAGTTTCTTCTTGTCTGCTTCTGTGGATTGTGTAACCCTGGTGCCTGCTTTTCCATTTGACCACTTGCTGTTCTTCAGTGCTGTCTACTTAAGTTTTCAACTGGATATTCCATTCACAACTTGAATCTTCCTTTTAGCTTACTCTTTAACTTTAGCAACTAAGTCTTTGAACTGTTTTGGGGCTTGAGCCATGTGCCCTGAGGACTCTGTTCCTCTTATCTGCTGACTCACAGGCACTGCAAGTACAGATAAGCACAGCCTCATCCCCACCCTCACACGTCAGATTCCTGCTTAGTTTACTGAACAATTCCATTTAGCTTCTGCCTGCCAGGGAACAAGCTTGGACAATAAATTCAATTTTGGACACTGAATTTCAGGTCCTTGAGAGCATATAGGTGGAGATATACAGAAGGCAGTTGGAAATAATGAACCTGGGGCTTAGGAAAGAGACCCACTGGGAAATATAGATTTATGATCATCAGCAAATAGGTTGTAATAAAAACTATATGAGTGGATGAGCTTGATCAAGGAGACTATAAAACAGGAGTCCTTAATCCGATGGATTTTAGGGAAATCTATGAATCCACTGAAATTGTGGGTAAAATTCTGTGTATGTATGTATCTGTATTTCTGAGGCAGGGATTCATATGTTGCATCAGATTCTCAAATTCCTAAATCTAAAAAGGTTAAGAGCCAGGTGTGGTGGCTCACACCTGTAATCCTAGCACTCTGGGAGGCTGAGGTGGGAGGATCCCTTAAGCTCAGGAGTTCGAGACCAGCCTGAGCAAGAGCAAGACCCCATCTCTATTTAAAAAAGAATAAAAATAAATATAATTAAAAGGGTTAAGAACCTTTGAGGAAGGGAGAAGGCTGAGGATGCAACCGTAAGAAACTATTTACTTAAATGTGCTATAATTGGGGGATTAGAGACTATGGCAGGAAAGGGTATGAAATACGTTAGTGTTTCATTCCCAATGTACCATGTGAGTCATGGCAACCATGAAGCACATGATTTTCTATTCAAAACTGGGCAACCGTCCCTAAAATGTGCCAACTCATCATTACTTCCAGACTACCCAGAATTGTATGAAAAACAGCATTTTTAGGCCTAGAGATGTAAATTCTATATTTCCAGTGAAAATGTGATTGTTTTCTCCCACTCCCACTCCATAATTAAGGGAACACCTTCCTCAGCCACCTTCTCTCTTTGCAGTCCATCTCATGTCACAGCTGACAATCAAAGATCTCTCTGCAAGCATTATTTTATAGAACCTCACGGTCATCAATGCTGGATATATTAGCAACTGAGTTATACGCAAAAAAGCTTGGAAAATACATAGGATCTGGATTGCAAGATGGCCTATGAAACTCAAACTCAAAACATGAACGTCTGCTTGTATGCATTACCACAAAGGGCTCAAATATACAATTATAGTTCACGCTTTATCTTTTCTTTCTCAAAATTATTTGTCACTGGAGAGACAGGCAGAGACAAAAAAACAAGGTTTTATTCCTCCAGTGTGCACTCTGAAATCCTTTCAATAACCACAAATGTGTTTGAAATAAATTCTTTAGTCACATGGGTTCAAACCACAGCATTCTTCCCAAACTACCACTCAAGAAAGAGGAGGAAAACCTAGCCAAGCCAACTTGCATGTGGGAAAACTACAATGTCTACTGCCTGGGAAACCTCAAAATATCATTTATACATGAATTTTGGTTTATAAAAAAATGCTTCCAGTATTGAAAGGAGAAAGCTATAAACTACCAGTTACAAAGAGACTATCAAGGACTATGAAAGTAGGATATTAGGCTGATGTATATGCTTCATTTTTAGCAGACTGTAGTTCACAGAACTTTAATACATTTTATAAAAATTTTAAAAACTTAAAAGACAGTTCATAATAGAATACATACATATAGCTAATAACTGGGAAATGTTCAGTTGCATTAATCAATGAAATCTACTAAAATTAGCAAAAATCTAAGATGAAATCTCTTCTATTATGCTGGTAGGTCAAAAGTTTTTCAAAAAAAAATTTTTTTTTTCTTTTTTGTTTGAGACAGAGTCTCAGAGTTCTGTTGCCCGGGCTAGAGTGCCGTGATGTCAGCCTAGCTCACAGCAACCTCAAACTCCTGGGCTCAAGCAATCCTCCTGCCTCAGCCTCCCAAGTAGCTGGGACTACAGGTGTGTGCCAATACGCCCAGCTAATTTTGCATATTTTTAGTTGCCCGGCTGATTTCTTTCTATTTTTAGTAGAGGTGGGGTCTCACTCTTGTTGAGACTGGTCTTGAACTGCTGACCTCCAGTGATCCTCCCGCCTCAGCCTCCCAGAGTGCTAGGATTACAGGAATGAGCCACCATGCCTGGCCCTTTAAAAAAGATTTATCAACATATATCAAGCACCTTAAAAATTCTCGGATACTCTGACCTGGTTTAATTCTACTTTTATTAGTCTAACCTTTAAAAAAAAAACCCGAAAATATAGTATGTGCAAAGATGTCCACTGTAGCACAATTTGTCAAAGATAAAATTGTAAACAACAAAAGAAAAACAATAAAATGAATTACAAAACATCTACTAGGGAAATATATTTTGTTTCTTCATTTATTCATTCATTTACTGTTTCACAAAGGATTTAAGGTGGCTCCTATGATAATATATTATAAATCACGAAGAATTATGCTTAAAAAGCAAGTGCACAGTGGGAAAATGCCCATGAATATTAAGAGGAAAGGGTTGGATACAAAATTGTGTGCATAAAGGTGAAATCATAAGAAAAGTACTCGTATGTTTAACAAAATGCAGAGGCCAGGTATGGTGGCTCATGCCTGTAATCCTAGCACTTTGAGAGGTGGAGGTGGGAGGATCACTTAAAGGCCAGGAGTTCGAGACCAGCCTGAGCAAGAGCAAGACCTCATCTTTACAAAAAATAGAAAAATTAGCCAGGTATGGTCGTACATGCCTGCAGTTCCAGCTACTTGGGAGGCTGAGGATCGCTTGAGCCCAGGAGTCTGAGGTTGCAGTGAGCTATGATGATGCCACTGCACTCTATCCAGGCAACAGAGTGAGACCCTGTCTCAAAAAAAAAAAAAAAAACGTAGAGAAGGAGGGAAATACACTAACATTTAAGAATGGTATGTGTCTGGGTGATAACATTGTAAGTGATTTTTATTCTCTTTTTAATTTTATAAGTTTTTTGTAATGACCTTATATTTTTATAAGAAAAATGTTTATATATATAAAGTAGTAAGTGGATAGTGATTATTTAAAAAATAAAATATTTGCCTTCATCTAAGATGGTTTCTTTCTATATAGCCACTAATAATGAAGCGAAAAGGGGAAATGAAAGCAATACCTGAGAGAAAGGAATTCACGTGGAAATTGACCTTATAAAATAGTCATAAATTTGTCAATTAAAGGTATCAAAAGACAGAATAAAGAAATGATATAAAGTTGTGGGGAGGGAAGGACACTGAAATCAATAAGGGAATACCAGAGAAGGCCAAGGAATTTTAATTTTGGAATCAAATAGCCTATCAGTGAATTTATGCTAACATGGTTGTCTTGTTTGAAGTATAGTTTCAAAAATGAATACATATAGGGACAGAAAGTAGAACTGTGGTTGTCAGGGGCTGGGAGAATAGAGAGAATAGAGGGTTATAGTTTAATAGGCACAGAGTTTTAGTTTGGGAAGATGAAAAAAATTCTGGAGATGGATGGTGGTGATAGTTACGCAGCAACGTAAATATATTTGGTGCCACTAAATGTACACTTAAAAAATATTAAAATGGTAAATTTTGTATGTATCTTACCACAATAAAAAAAAAGAACGTATAGGTGTGATTTGAAATAGATTCAACCGGTAATTCAGATTAGCACTTTGAGTTTTCAGGACTTTCCGAAACAATGTTTTGTAAAGATGTAACAAGTTTTATTTTATTAAGAGAAAGACTGTAATTTCACTTTAATAGCAACTTTCTCTTAATCAGAAGCCTAGTGTATTGTAGTACCTGTTTAATAATTCTTTTAATAAAGACAATGTTCAGCCTTTAAGTATAATGAAATTATCTAAACAAAAGTATAAAAGTAAAATACCCATTAGATTTAAAGAAAAAAGAAACTATAAGTAAGTCACTAATAATTCTGGTGTTTATGTAGATTTGTCGTAATCAAATATGAGAATAAATCTCCCCAACAGGGAGTACCATTTCCCAGAAAGTGGGCAAAATATATTAAAGAACTGACTTCAAAGTTCTTGGGAAAAGCCAGAGTTACCCTTAAAATACAGAGGAAGACTTCTGATAATGCATTCTACAAATAGAATTTTTCTAATTTAAAATACTTTTCTGATCATAAAATAGTAAGAAAATAAGAAAATAAAATAAAATTCTGAATCTAGTTTCCTCAGTTACTTTAAAAAAATCTCACTTACCCTTCTTGTGTTTTCAAGGATTTTGGGATCAGGTTTTCCATAGTTAGGTGGATTGGCATATGGGTCATATCCAAGTTTGGCAAGCATGGGTGCAATCACTGCCATGTCTTGTACAACGTCTGGAGGTATCTTCCCAACCCATTTTGACAGAGCTCCCAGATTGACTGGCTTGATGACTTGGTCTGTAGATCTCTCCACTCTGAAAAAAACATAATATGAACAAATATTTAAAATTTAAAAAATAGTGTTAACCACTACAAATTATTTTTGATAGCTTATAAATTTTAATCATCTGGATTATAAAGTAATTGAGAAAGAAGGCACTAATCAGGTTTGACACTATTTACTAGACTTTAAAAAAATAATTTAAGTTTGATAGTAACTATTGGCAGCCTCGGATTTCTAGAAATAGGAAAAAGGATCAGCTAAAATATCTGCATAAAATGTGTTGACATTTTAATTATAACATCCAGGAAAAAAAGCCAACAAAGATAAGACTGCTTAGCAAAACTGCCAGTCAACTTACTTGAAATTTATTAAAAAAAAAGACGGATTTATGGATGACTAGAGGGACAACAGATAGATGAACAGATATGTGATAAAGCAAATATAGCAAATGTTAATTGCAGAATCTAGCTGGTGGGTATAATTCTTTCAATTCTTCTGTATGTTTGAACTTTTTCATAATAAAATGTTGCAGGGAAAATAGCCAACCACAAACCACTAAGCATGCAAAATATTCGTTTGTTCTACTTTCCTGTTGACTTCCTAAAAAAATTCTATTTTCTACAGAAGAAAAAGAACTACTGTCTATGATTTTCAATATTACAGTACTCAATATTACAGAACAAATGTGTTCTACCTCTTGCCCTGGAAATTTACTCTAAACCTGTAATGATTACACTTACTGTATTTGAATAAATAACTAGTAACACCTTAGGATAAAATATAACATGAAATGACATTTGGATTTAAATTGGATCTGAATGAGATTTTGGCCAAATGACTATAAAACAGAAATGCTTAAGGAGAGTTTTAAGAAATCATTCAAACACAGTATTCTATTATAATAAAAGGTAAAAGTCCTTTTTCTTTAAGTATATGACCTCTCTCTGCAGATTATTATCTAATGAGGATCCTCTTGAAGGGGCTCTGCTCCTAAAATAATAGACAAGTGAAAATAAGACGACTCTTCCCTGGGATTCTATGAGGCCATCAGCTCTAGGTTTTCCTCTTGCCTCAACAGCCATATTCTTTTTTTTTTTTTTTTTTAAGACCAAATCTTGCTCTGTCACCTGAGCTAGAGTGCCGTGGCATCAGCCTAGCTCACAGCAACCTCAAACTCCTGAGTGGCAAATTGGGCTTAAATGTAACACATTAACTGCCGTGTGAGTTGTATTTAACTCATGCTAGTTTTGAGCCCAGGGCCTCGTGAAACATATGTAACTCACACATCTCTTTACCTTGGGACCTGTATGAACTATTTTTCAAGTTGCATATAACTCATGTGCAGAAAACAATAAAAGATAACAAATTTCATTAAATTATAAAGAATTATTTTGTTCTCTAAGTTTTTATTCTATTTTCATAATAAATACTGTAGCCCTGGGGGGAAAAAATTTTTTTCTAGCATGGCAGTCAATGTGTTAAAATAGAGCCACATGGCCATTTGTTGACTAGAGGTCACATGCAGTACTCTGAGTTCTGGGAAAAACCTACAGTCTGCTTAACTTTGAGAATGCCATAGCTGACTACTCTTATTCATGTCACCTAAGCCAACCAACCAGAATTCAACCAATCAGAATAGTATCAACCAATCAGAATTCAGCTGCACCAACCAATCAGACCTAAGTAAGTTTGAATCCTTCATCTGCATAAATGAACCTGATGGGGAACCTCATTAGGAACTTTCTCTATAAAAGCCAAACCCTCCCTTTGTTCTCTGGAATGCCCCTTTGTTTTACACCTAAGGCTGCATCTGCCTGGTTTGCAAATTGTTCACCAGAATAAAGTCTCTTTCCTTTAAATTCCTTTTCAGACAACTTTTGTTCACACACCAGATTATAAAGGAGGGTCTATGTCTTATTAATCTATCACCAGCACCTAGCACATTAACATATAATAGATACTCAATAAATGTTTATTAAGTGAATAATAGCTTTTCATGGGGAAAGACACACATATTAGTTTATGCAAACATGCTCAAGAGAAGTCAAGTATCATGTCTCTGTAAGGAGATCATATCTAACTGACATGTAAGATGAAACTAGAGAACATCACATGATACTTACTGTGGGTGCATTAGGAATTTTAGAGCATGGGAGCCATATCTTCAGAGATAAAAACCTCCAGAAAAAAAGAAAGGCTTACAGGAAACAAAGAATAACATTTTTTGTTCATTCTATGTCAGGTACTTTGCATATGATATTTAATTTCATCCTTAAAACAACCTTAACAGAAAGTACATTATCGTTTTTCAAATGGGTAAACTAAAACCCAGATAAGAGATTTGTCCAGGGTCACACAATGTGGAAGTGATGGAGTCAGAACTTGAGCCAATGTCTATCTGAAAAAGATTCCGTTTTTCCCAGTATCTCTTACTGCTATCTTATTTATCACCTTAATTTTTACCTTCTATGCTTCTGTGAAAACCTTGGCTTTCTGCTCTACACTGCGCAGAGAGAACAAGTTGTTATACCATGAGGATAAAAGCAAATAAACTACACAAATAATAGGTATATCCTGCTGTGCTGGTGATGTTTAACAACCTGTTCTCCAAGGGGAAAAAGGCATGATTTGTAGCATTTACTGATGTCTACAGTGTAAGTATTCCTATTATGACTTATTTTACACTATCAACATGACCTCACTGACTGCAGAATTGGGAAGAGATGAGCAAAGTGGGCTCTCTAGAGCTGGAGTAAGCCAGCTCCAGCAGACCACTGGATATCTAGAGGACCACAGTCTCTTATCCCAAATTCTGAAATCCAAAAGGTCCCAAATAACATTTTCCTATACCTCATTTGGCAGCAAAACCTGATGTGAACTCATAGGAATCTATTTATAGTCTTTATTCCACTTGGCATACACAGCTGTACTCTTTGGTGAAGAAATGTCAATGTATTTGCTTACAGAGCGGTGATCCAGAATAAGCAGGATATTACATGTTACATATACCATATTACCTTTCTAAAATCCAAAAATTCTGAATTCTGAAACAGATTTTTGTTAAGCCCTAGGGTTACACACAGAGTCCTATATGTCATGACTGGGAATTTGGCTTTACCTTGAAAATAATGACAAATAACCGAAGGAATTTAATAACAGAACTAATATGAAAAAATTATTATAATTATTATACAATGCTAGTAACGACAGGAAGAGCTGATTGAAGGATGGGGCAACTGGGGCCAGAAAAACCAGTAAAGATGCTCCACTACATACTGGGAGAGTTAAGACATGATTACGGGGAGCGGGGAGAGGAGAGGAGGGGACGGGCATATGCATAAACAATCAGGGCGATGCACACCACCCGGGGGATGGACACGCTTGAAGCTCGGACTTGGGGGGAAGGGAGGGGAAGGGCAACATATGTAACCTAAACATCTGTACCCCCATAATATGCTGAAATAAAAAAACAAAAAAAGGACACGGCTTCAACTAGATCAAATGAGATAGAGACAAGACAAATTCCAAAGATATTTTAAAAATTGGTAATACGTAGCAGCCAATTAGATCTGGGGAGTGAAGGAGCAGAGAAAGCAGTCTACAATTAATTCATATTTGACTTGAAGAATTGGACGGATTATTATCATTCAATACAATAGACAGTATGGAGGAAAAGCAAGTAGGTTTTTGATGATGTTGCTTTGTTTTGTTTCAGGTGTGGAGAACAAAGAAAAAGATGTAAAACAATAGTAATCAGAAAGTACACAGACAAAATTCAAGTCGACTATAATGTAGTAGGGATACTCACTAAACAACAGCTATTATTATTTCGCACTGACCATAGCACTGGTTCGTAAGAAAAGTGAAAGCCATTCTTTATCATTATGATTGAATAAATTATTTGAAGATAAGGTTTAACCATTCCTTGTCTGAAAATGACAGAACTCTAAAATGAAAGAATTTGGAAAGGCTTCCACTATGTAACTACTGAGTTACAAGATCCATTAGCAGCAAATGCAGTTACCATAGCTTCCTAAGGGAAAGAACATGGGAAGAAGGCCCACAAATAGAAATGGTATTTTATATTTTTTGAGCATAAAATTCAAATTCAACCAACATTTTTCAAATACCCATTATGTGTCAAGTTGAATGTTAGCTAATAAGGATGCAAAGGTGACTAACTAGGCCATGGCCTGCATCCCAAAAAAGTTAGAATTTACTAAGAGATAAACACATATACATGATTAATATACGGCATGATAAATAAAGTAGCAGTGGCCAGGAAGAATATTATGGGATTGCATATAACAGAACTAGGCCATTCTTCTCATGGGGTAAGACATGAGTTAGGGCAAATAAATAAGGGAAGTTAGCAATCTATGGGTCACAGGTCACATCCAGTCACACTGTCTGTTCTTGTCTGGCCTTCAACCTCAGTATAGGTTTTACATTATTGGGTGGGTTTTTTGTTCTTTTTTTTGAGACAGAGTCTCACTCTCTTGCCTGGGCTAGAGTGCCGTGGCGTCAGCCTAGCTCACAGCAACCTCAAACTCCTGGGCTCAAGCGATCCTCCTGCCTCAGCCTCCGGGGTAGCTGGGACTACAGGCATGCGCCACCGTGCCCAGCTAATGTCTTCTATTTTTAGTCGTTT
>CAUYSK010106243.1:0-62470 GCA_963575035.1 Avahi laniger
TGTTTTTTCTAAAAATAAGGGAAATATTTCCATTTCAAGTAAATTGGTACACTGGCCAAATTCAGAGAGAATGATACTGATTTTTCCCCTGAAACCACTAGAACCTCCGAAGAGCAGACAAAACCTTGGGAAATTAAAATCAACTATTCTAATAACATAAATGCTTTGGATACAGATTCTTTGTGTTCCTTCTCAAAGGACTTTTTGCTTATTAGGGAATTGAGGGCAAGCTTTCTTCTGCAGAAATCACACTGTCTATTTACAACCCAGCTTTCAACAGCATCATTGGTAGGATTTTATGATCTAGAGAAATGGATGGAAGTCTCAGTACATTTGATAAAGGTCCTTGTGGGACAGAGTTATTAAAATATTATGATCAGAGTCTGTCTTGTACTTATGGGCATATATGAGTACTATTGTAAATATTTTGGTATCCTGGGTATCTTTAGTTAAGTCCTCAGAATATTATACAATTCCCGGGCTTCAGTTTCCTGTAAACGTTCAAGATCATCTAATAGCAATGATGTGAACTGCTATGACAGGTAGTTAATAAAAATTATGCTAATGAATTTGTAGTATACAATCTCTCTATGTGGTCTTTATTCTTGTAGAATTCTATGCTCATTTTTTTAACATTTAAATCAATCACTATGATAACTCCACAAAATCTGCTCAGAAATTGGTATCTCAGAGCTGATCTACAGATACTCTGCAGCATATTTTCGTGCATTGGGTTGGCCCCGCTACACTATGTTACATTATGTATGAAATGACCAATATTTCCACTAACAGCTACTCCTATAATTATTCTCCCAGGTATTGATGAGTGTCGCTGGCCAAATCTTTCTCTGGCCTTCAACACGTTACCTTTGATTCTGTGGACAGAGATTGTTGAAGAGTATCAATTTCAAGTTCACTTTATAACGATCAGGCAAAGTAGTATTTCTAAAAATCTCCAAAATTATCTCCTTTTCATTGAAAGGATATCTACATATGTATTTAGAAAGCAGAATAGGCCTCCATCACTTCAGCCACACAGAAACCAAATTTTTTGTGTATTTTTATAAAGTTATTTTTAAAAATAGCAATTGCAATGACATTAGCAATCAATCTCCTGTACTCGCCCCACTGCTGGCAGAGAAAACCTTTCTCTATAGTTGAGTCTCAAAGGAAAACCATGACATTATTATCAGGCACCCTAAGCCAAGAAATGCTCTTGCTCTGTTGGTCCAGCAGGATAGTCATGAACATGTTTAATGTACCAGCATAACTGGAATATATACATTTATAATTCTCCTGCAAAACAAATTCAAGTGACTTAACTAGGCATTAAACCAATTACTCATTCATCCATTCACCCTTCCTGCATCTGAAGTCACACCACAGTCCCAAAAAAAAAAAAAATGAGTAAAAGAACTAGTAACTTTTAATCACAGATTATAAAAGTTTCTGAGTGGAAATTTTTATTCAATTGTTGGTTTAAAATGCACTAAATAATTTATACTTTCTATTTTCTTGAGCTTTCTTTTTAATCAAGATCCCATCCTTGATACCAGAATACCTACTAGGATAGGAAAAAAGTAGAATTTGAAGAGCAAACATTGAATACCTGTACTTCTTTAGATAAAAAACATATCAGGGATAATCATACCTTAAAAACTTCAAGTCTGCAACTGCAGCAACTTAGAGGAACAAGATACTAACAGCATTGCTGCTTCCAGCATGAGCAGTATAACAATAGTTCTGGAGACAATGAGTGCTATAGAAGGCAGTATCCGTTAGCTGTTTGTCATGGCAGGTTCTATCCCATGCTGTCGAGTCTCCTTGAATATTCACTTAAAATTGAAACCCAGAAGTTGCCCAGCAAAAAGGAGAATATATTTGGCTTTGCCGAGGTAGATTAAGACTGGCATTTACTCGTGTGCAGAAAATAAACTTCTATCATGTAATACCGAGCAGGACTTTACTATAAATTGAATTCTAATTGTATTTAATGCAAGATTCAATTTCGTTTCGTATTCCATGTTGGTTGTTTGTTTTTTGTCTAAATTAGAGCCTCTGTTCCCTGGGGTGTTATGTTCTGCATGATCTTATATCTCAAAATGGCTGCCTCGGACCATCTTAGCTTCAGCAAACATCTTGAACTCTTTCTCGAATGATCTGTCTTCAACAAATGCATCACACGTACTAAGAACTTTTTCTACTAATATTTAAATCCACATTTATTTGAAGGAGAAATTTGCTCTAAATATGTCTAATTGTTTACCCTTAAATCACTAAAGAGAAAAAATAGTGAGGGTTATTTATTCATCAGGAAAGTTTTTTAAGCCATTGAAACATTTTCAGAAAACTTTTAAAGATTTTTTAATAAAAGAAATTGCATTTTTTTTTTTTTTTACTGTTGCTGATATGGAACTTTAAATCTCAGTTCATATGCATTTACCCTATGATTAAAATAACCTTTAAACGTGTAGACAATAATCTATTTAACCTAGAAGTCTATTTTTTCTCCATATTATCTAATCAAATTCTAAAATGTTTTGCAAAGATACAGTGGAAATATCTACTATTTTGATAGCAGTCCAATTTGATAATAAACAGACCTGCGAAAACCCTCCAGTAGACATTTTAAATGTAGAAAAATCTGACTTCTGAACTATTAATTACAGTTAAAATTTTAAGATAATACTAATCTCTGGTCTTTAAAAAATAATTTTGGGTCAATTTAGTATTTAAGAAATGTGAATCAACTAATGGAATTAACCCTAATATATAAAGACATTGAAATATTTGAAACACACTGATGGTGACCTCTAAGTAGACGACACATATGCATATAGGTGCTCCATCTCTGAGCCTTCCTAATTAATCTATGATTTTTTCAGAGCTGGGATTTTATACTTTTAATACAATAGCAAAATAACACTTCAGCATGTTCCCAGAGTGAAAACAAGGATTGTGCTGATATAATATTTACAACTGCCTCTTCCCTGTGTTCTTCTTTTATCTCTTCCTCTGCTCTGGGTCTTTTATCAGTCAGTCAGCTAAGGTCAGGCTCACCTCCGTGGCTCAGCGCACCAGTCTTGTTTCTATTACATTTGGAGGCAGAAAATCTGAATCTTTACAATGCTGACCTTATTGTTTTACAAGCTATTGATTATGGCTATCAAGTTCCAACAGTTCACTGGGGTCAGTCTCCGGAAAACGAAAAGGCAGAAAGAGAGGCCACATTCCTCTCCCTCTTCCGACCGGACTGACTTCTCCATTAGTTAGATTTTGGTGTAATTAGAATGAATCACCGCAAGACGCAGCTCCTGTCTATTCTAGACCGCCACTCTTGATTCACCTAGATTTTTAGCCATACATCAGCGTGCACATCTGGTATATAATGAGGAATGTACAGAGAGGAAAGGGGAGGTCAGCGGGAAGTGAATGGGCCGTCTATAGGAATGATTATAGAGTTACTGACACACAAATAAATGGCATGTATCACAATCCACAACTCTTAGGAAGTGTAAATCTCATATTTGACATACCCTTTGGCAAGAGATAGACTTTATGAATCTTTTTCATATCATGAGAGCAGTTTTATACAAGGATACCCTGTCCTGACATAATTCTCAACCTCAAAATGCTTTTCTTACCTATCAGGAATGTATTTTTTTCACTGTAATCTTTTTTCAACATATTAGGACTTTAATACAATTATCATTAAACCACAGTACTTTTGCTTTATATATTATTTTCTCCCCTGGACTGCTTTCTTTCTAATCTTTTGATTCCTTTAATATTAGTATTATTTCTTGAATGCTTACGGTATTCTAGGCACTACAGTAAGTGATTTACATAATTATCTCATTTAACCCTGAACAATCTAAGGTAGAGTTGTGCTCTTGTCTTCACTTCATGGATGAGAAGGCTGAGACAAAGCGAGCTTAAGTTATTTGATGACAGTCACACAAATGTTAAGTGGTAAAAACCAAACTGGAACCCAGGAAATGCGTCCCTGAGCCTATGAGTGTAACAACTGCACCATATTGTCTCCTTCGCATTAAATGAACAAATGATCAAACCAACTACCCACCTACCAACTCTGTGCCTGTCTCTTTTCTTGATACTGGGAATACAAAGGTGAATCTCTCATTGTCCCAATCCTTAAGTATATCACAGAATAATATTAATAGCCTGTGTGTAAATAGTTTCATTACAAGAATATAAATAACTATACTACAATAGCTAACATTTGCTTTTCATTATGTGCCAGACACTGTTTGAAATCCGTTACCCACCTTACAGGATACAAACCTCACAATTCATCAAGGTGGCTACTATTGTCATCCCCACTTTATAGATAAGAAAAGCAAAACACAGGAAAGTATAGATGCTTGATCAAAGACAGCCAGCTATGACAGAACAGATCTGAGATACAAAATAAAGAGGAAAGTGCCACAAGATATGCAGATAATGGGCTATTAAAAGATTTCATAAAGGAAAATGTGTCTCTTGAGTTGAGAAAAATCAGGAAAGGCTTCATGGCAGAGATAGCATTTGATCTAGACCTTGAATTCTAAGAGGAGGTAATAGGATGAGTTAAAACATTAATGTAGAAAAATACATTATTTTAGGAAAAACATTAATGTAGGAAAAACATTAATTTAGGCAAATGCTGATAAGAATATAATGAGGGAACCATGAGGGAACCATGACTGAGAGTCTGGTTAATAAATGCCAGACTATGTAGATTTCCATACTTGTAGCATTCTTGAATTGTTGCTGTTAAATAACATAATGGCAAATGGACTATAGAATTTAAGTTGTAACTCACCCGTAAAAACAGAGGAAAAAGCCAAGTCAGAGCTTCAAACATGGCCATCCCTCCAACCATGCACACCACTAAGTGTGGTGGCTCATGCCTGTAATCCTAGCGCTTTGGGAGGCCGAGGTGGGAGGATTGCTTAAGGTCAAGAGTTTGAGACCAGCTTGGGCAACATAGTGAGACTCTGTCTCTACAAAAAAAAAAAAAAAAAATCAGCCAGACATGGTGGCATGTGGCTATAGTTCAGGCTATTTGGGAAGCTGAGGCAGGAAAATCATTTGAGCTCAGGAATTTGAGGTTGCAGTGAGCTGTGATGATGCCACCGGGCAACAGAGGGAGACCCTTGTCTCAAAAAAATAAAAAAGAGGCGAACACTCTCTTAAAAAACTATTAAACACATTTTTCACATTTTCACACATTAGATATTGATTCTAATATCTATTTTAGTGACGAGACAGTCCAGTGTCTCCAGTTGTCGTCTTTGTCACTGATATGCTCTCAGGATTTCTTTACCTGCGTTTTTGTCATGCGCTGTATCAGTCAGGGTCTAGACAAAAAACAAAGGGTGCAGTCAGAATGAGGTGATTTGAAGAGAGTTTGTAACAGTTTTATAGTAACTTTTATTAAGCTATAAGTGGAGTGCAGAGTGACCACCATGGATAGTGTAGGAATTTGCAAACTTGCCAACAGTTATATATACGTGCAGAGCATATTTGAAGAATAAATGGTTTGAATAATCATTAAAATATGCTCCTGATTTATATTGAATCTTTTCGACTGTTCCATAGGATGGAACTTAGTAAATACCTTAACAAATGACTTCTTATACTTTCATAGTAAATATACACCCCAGGTACTAGGATATTCAAATAATTATGTTGTAACTCCTGATTCAGACCAAAAAAACTCCAAGAAAAATCACTGGATATTTATTTTAATAAATAGAGACAGAGTTTTACATGAAAACTTCCATTTAGGTCAGTATCTTATAAACTTGGTTATACATCGAAATCACCAGGGGAGCTTTGAAGAGCACTGGTGCCCAGGATTCACCCTCGGAGATTCTGTTTTATCTGGTCTGAGTTCCAGCCTGGGCAAGAGAAGTTCTAGACATTCCACAGCAGAGTCTAATGCACAGTTGAGACTTAGAGCCACTGATTTAGTCTGTGATGGCTTACAGATGGTCTTCTTTCTATCAGACTTATACAATATGATCTTATTGCTCCTGTTAACTAAGCATGACATTAGTCCTCTTCCAAATCAATCATAAGGCA
Source organism: Avahi laniger (assembly GCA_963575035.1). Lineage (NCBI taxonomy): Eukaryota > Metazoa > Chordata > Mammalia > Primates > Indriidae > Avahi > Avahi laniger. Next base: position 6,091 of record CAUYSK010106243.1, read on the forward strand.
ACTAACTGTCTAGTTACTCAACTGACTCATGGAACAAATTCCAATTACTACGTGAATACTGCCACTTGCCCTTTATTTTCATTCCGTGTCAACATCACATGGATCAAGCAATTATATTTTACATACATCGCCTACACTTTACCTTAAAATTGCTAAGGAAGTAAGGTATACACATGTATAATGCTGGTCCAAAAAGTAACGAGAATACGTCATTGTCAATATTAAAATTTATGTAAGAATTTTGTCTGTTGGAAAACTCAGCTGCAAGCAGATCCCATGGAAGGTTTTTTGACTACAGTAGCATTTTTCCTGCATTTCGTGGTGCAATCCCTGCTAGCATACTTTGTCACTGCCAGATGAAGTTCCATACGTGAGAAAAAGCAGCAAAAGACTTAGGAAACTAAACTCCAAAGCCAGACTATTTGAATTTGAATCTGACTCCACCACTTTATAGCTGTGCAATTTTTGTGAAGTCACTTTTCTGCTTCTGTAAAGCTGAAATAATAATGCCCACCTCACAGGGTTATGAAGAGGATTACCTGAGGTAGCATGAGTAAATGCACTTCGGGCCAGGTGCGGTGGCTCACACCTGTAATCCTAACACTCTGGGAGGCCGAGGCAGGCGGATTGTTTGAACTCGGCAGTTCAAGACCAGCCTGAGCAAGAGCGAGATCCTGTCTCTACTAAAAATAGAAAGAAATTATCTGGACAACTAAAATATATATATATATATATATATATATATATAAAATTAGCCAGGCATGGTGGCACATGCCTATAGTCCTAGCTACTTGGGAGGCTGAGGCAGGAGGATCACTTGAGCCCAGGAGTTTGAGGTTGCTGTGAGCTAGGCTGATGCCATGGCACTCTAGCCCGGGCAACAGAGTGAGACTCTGTCTCAAAAATAAATAAATAAAAGCACTTAGAGCATGGCCTCACCCATAGTGAGAGTGACGTATGTTGGGCTTTATTATCAACCATGCAACTTGTGCTGAATCCTGTGCTAGGAAAAATCTTTTTCTCCAACAGGACTTTTCTCTCAATGATGCATCAGTTTACCAATTAGGGTTTAGTTAACATGCAAAGGTCATTCATACAGCTAATTCTTGGCTTTAGAAAGCATAAGAAAAAAATCAATAAATACACAATTAAAAAGAAAAGGAATTAAAATTTTCATATTTACATTGCCATCTCTCTTAGGAGCCTTCTTGATAAATACTCATTGATACTGCAATCAATAAAGGGAAGAATTTGAAGATCACACCTTCCAAGAAATAGGCATCATATGGGGAGAAAGTTCATTTAAGTTCTCTAGGATATAAAAACATAAAGTTAATTTCTAATCAAATATCTAGTGGAATGAGGGTGATTCAAAAATTGCCTGTTATAACCAGATGAAGGTTTTCTCTTTGACAGGGGACAAATTCTCCCCCCATGTGCATTCATGTGGTTGATATTGTTTTTACCTAATGAGATATAGAATATCTCCTAAACATTGACACGTTAAAGACATGCTTCACTCAGCATGAAGGTTTGAGACATCAAGGATACCTTAAGCATCCTCGGATTCCAACAACTGGTCAGACAAATTAGCGCCTTCTCAACCAAGGGTAAAATTAAGTTTCACATTTCTTCCCTAGTAGGGGAAAAAGAATGGAGGAGAAAATCACTCTGGTTTAATACTTCCTTTGTTTCGACAAATATGGAGAGCCTTATCAACTCTGGATGGCTCTCCCTGACCTCCTGATTTTTAATTCATTGGTTTTAAATGATCCTTGACAGTCAAGATCCTTTTGTGAACTCCTATATGCTTACCGCAGAAGATGCTGTGGCTTTTATTCGTCAAGCCTATTTCTCTTTTTATGCATTTAACAAGCAAGTCTTACAGAAAAATTAACATTTTGCTAATAAATGATGAAAAATAGATAAATTATAGATCAGATTACACCTTAAAATGTTATATATGGTCAACTTTTAAAAATGTTTTATACATTTTAAAAATTGAATTGAGTCCAGGTTATGGGCTGGGTTAACCATTTCAAGAAGTAAGAGGATTACACTAACAATTTTAAAATTCCTCTAGGAAGCTTGAAAAAAATGTTACCTTGGAATTGTCTATAAAATGTACCATGTTCATTCTTTTCTTTCTTTTTCCTGCAAGTAACTTTTCATTTTATAAGGTAGAATGAAATACATCAAAAAAGCTTTGAAAAGATATTCTGTTTGGTATTGTCATTACAGTAAAACCATCTTTATCTTTCTAGAGCTAAATATTATAGAACCCCCAAGCTCCAGAAATATTTCAAAAAAAAAAAAAAAGAAACTTCCCATACCCCCACACACAAAAAAGGATCTCTTTTGTGGCTAATTAACCCTAAACATCCAGCAATCGATGGACATTTTAAAAAAGAAACAAAGCTGGTATGAACTGGGAAAGCTATGACAGTGTTTGGCCAGCTTGCTCTGTGGGGAGAAGGATGAGCTGTCACCAACAGCCAGCATCTATTCCTATGAAAACACTTTGTTCAGTGAAATCCCGAACCACCAAAGCTCGTAGGAGAATGGACAGAATGCAGTAGAGGCAAAAAGAGATGAGAGAAGAATCACCATAGAATTAGAGAACTAGAAGAAATGAGGGATCGTTTTTTTCCTATTCCCTCATTTTTCAGAAAATAGAAATCTAGAGCAAGTTAGTGGTTTCCTCATAAGTACATTGTCACCCTGACTCCCAGAACAAGGTCTTTTCACTTGGTAGCAGTGCTTCTGGGATTGACAGCAACGACAGCAACAGTGAAACAGTATATGCACGTCGGCAGTGGTGTTCCAGACTGCAGATACCCAGGCAGAAAAACAACCAGTGTCAGAGCACAAGGACACGAGACAGCCCTGCGAAGGGAGGCTTCTCTAACAGGAGGCAGGATGGAGGGCTGCTGAGCTGCCTACAGCTGCTAGACCATCCGTGAGCTACCTTAAGGACATGCGTCACTCAGAAGAAGGCGACTCCATTGCCCAGGACATTTAACTGGCCTCTGCTAATATTTTTGCATCTTCGTGCCCTCCTCCTGACTTCTCTTATGGATTCAACCTGTGAACCCAGGTGTTATTCAGAAAATAAAACACAGTATTAGGAGAGATCACCTGAGAAATTTGATTTCACACAGAAACTGGAAATGCTTAACTTTAAAAAGGCATTTTAAACATGGAGTAAAAAGATTGCAATGGATATTTTTTTTTAACTTATAATTCAGATGAAACCAACATTTACTGGATGCCTGCTTTATGCCAGAAACTGTGCTAAGGGTTTTCATGTAGAGTATTTTATTTCATCTTCACAATAACACTCTGAGTCAGAATCTGATTATTACTCAGAGGGGGAAACCAAGGTCTGGTGAAGTCCGTTAGGACATCAAAAGTCATGCACATAGCAAGTTAGTGAGCTGGGATTTTTTTTCCCCCAGGTTTTCTGACCATCAGTCCAGAGCTTCCCCACAATGTTATACTAAGGAGGCACAAGAGTATATTAACTATGGAATAAGAGAGTCCTGGATCCAAATGTCAGTTTGACGTTCATTAGCCACGAGACTGTGAGTGGGCGATTTTACTTCTCTGTGCTCCTGTTTCCTCTTTATGAAACAGGGAAAATAAAACCTGTCTTCAAGAGCTGTTGTAAGGATTATGTGACTCTAATTATATGACTTAAGACAACTAATATAGGCAAATTTGTGACATGTAAATTTTGGGGGTATTTTTTTCATTGCACTAAAAGCAGCATTTAGCATCTAGTATGTGCTCGATAAATACCTGTGAAACAAATGAAAATGGAATCACCTGGCATACAGTAAAAGCTCAATAAATGACAGCTATTATGCAAAGGATGGAAAAATTTTGTTCTGATGTCATCTTTGCAATTACCCTCCCCTGATAATAATTTAGAGATTTGAAAATAAGCTCTTCCCTCACAGAAAGTCTTGAAAGGGTAACCAATTCTCATTCTCAACACTTAATAAAAGGTGGAAGCAGGACAGAAGAATGTGCCCACGATGACAGTGAGGTGGTGATATGGAAGCTATTTTGTTAGTAACACGGTTAATCCAGGTAGCATTTGGAATGGTGCTAATGAACAAGAGAAAATTTAAAACAAAAACAAGAGGATTTATAGACACTGGAAAAAACAACGAGCACAAAGTACCTTAAGCAATAAAGGTAGTAGTATTACTGACCAACACACTCATCATTCATTCAACCATTCAGTCATCAATAGCACTGATTAATCTAGACACAAGCCGTACTTTGCCAGACACTGATAGAACCTGAGAGTACTATATAAACAGCATAGCCTCCTTTTTTAATTACCCAGTAATCCAGTGGGAGAGACAAGGACCCAATAGCGCCTTACCCTGCCAAAGGATGGAAGAAAAGTATCCCACAGAAAGTAATATTTATACTAAATTTTGAAAGGTAAGTTGCTTTTCAAGGAAATAAACTCAGGGTTTGCATGCTGGCAGAGAAATAGAACTATGAGAGAGGTTAGCCTCTGCATGCAAGTGCAAATAAACCCAAAGGCTGAAATCCAACATTAGAGAATCTACTGAACAGAGTTGAACTTAACCAGTTAACACAAGGGCTACACACAAACAGCTGTATGCCATGCAACTAAGAGTTTAGATTTTTACCTTATAGAGATTTTGGACACTTGACAGGGGTTATTGTCATGACTAACCCAGGTTAAAGTTTTAGCACTACACTGCTACATAGTAAGAAATACATAAATGGCTGTAATTAGGGTTTTTGACTCCTTTCTTCATCTCCTTTATTCCACCAGCCACCTGGAGGCAGTAATTTTTCATAGATTTTTCTCTTTTTTTAGTCATTGTTTTCACTTCCAATATATCATTTCTTCTCTGAATTATTTTTACAGGTGTTTTTAACCAGTTTCCATTCCTCAATCCATTTAAACTCATACTGCTACCAGATTGATCTCCAAAATCATCAATTATGATTTCAGGTCACTAAAATAAATCCTAACATGAAACTCAATTTCCTATCACATCATGACATCATATTTCAGCTCTTCATTCTAAAATTTCACTCTCTGACCAGTGATACTGCCCCATCTATTTCTGTTTGCCAACACTGCGCTTCTCAAATCTGCTTTAATTTTTAAAGTTTTGCTGTTATTGTTTATCTCTTCTACCTTGACTCACTCCTTCCCTTCTCTCTAAACACCCCACTTCTATCCTAATATTGCCCATTCACTATTCAAATCCACACTGATTCTTTTCTATTCTCCTCTGTCACACTGGGATGATTAATTTTATGTGTTAACTTGACTCGACCACAGGGTGCCCACACATTGGATCTAACGTTATTTTGGATGTGTCCACGCGAGTATTTCTGGATGATATGAACATTAGAATTGGTGGGCTAAATAAAGCAGATTGCCCTGCCTAGTGCAGGTGAGTTTCAACCAACCAGGTGAAGGCCCTAATAGAACAAAAAGGTAAGAGGGAATCCCTCTTGCCTGACAGCTTGAGCTGGGACTTCAGCCTTTTCTGGCCTGTGAAGTGGAACTAAAACATCAACTCTTCTTGGATCTTGAGCTTGCCAGCTTTCAGACCGGAACTTACACCATCAGCTCTCCTGAATGTCCAGCTTGCTAACTGCAGATCTTAACATTTTTTTATCCTCCATAATCATGTGAGCCAATTCCTTATAATAAAAGGAACACACACATATCCTGTGGGGTCTGCTGCACTGGAAAACTTCAATATACACACCTTAATTAACTTGCAGCAAAATATATACTCTTTCTCCAGTAAAGGTACAAGCTTTTGGGGGATGGAACCATTCTCATATTTCTCAGGGTATTAGCTCGGTGTTATTTACACAATTGGCACCCAAAAAAATCTAACTATCGACGTAGGATGAGAATTTCAACAGTTGATATGTCAAAGCAAAAGGGATTAAAAAGCTTTTAGAAGGGATAAACTAAAGGCCAATTTTGGATAAAGTTGGGAGTCAAATAATGATATTAGAACTCATATCAAGAGAGTTTAAAAATAGGAAGTGATTCTAATTTGGCTTGTGACCCAGTTGGGGATGGAAGGAAGTGCTATCCTAGCAAAATGTTTCAAAGACTGTTATAACATGTCCCTTTACAAATGGGTAAAAAGTAAATGTGCCTGGAAAAATTCTGATCTTTTTACTTTCTATTCTATCTGGAACAGATACATCCAATAGTTACAGGCATACCTCTGAGATATTGCAGTTTTGGTTCCATACCATTGCAATAAAATGACTATCATAATAAAGCAAGTCATATAGATTTTTCAGTTTTTCAGTGTATATAAAATTACAGTTATATTATACTGTTTGTTAAGTATGCAATAGCATTACATCTAAAAGGTCCAAAAAACAATGTACATAACTTAATGAAAAAATACTTTATTGCTAAAAAATACTAATGATCAGCTGAGCCTTAAGTGAGTCGTAATCTTTTTGCTGGTGGAGGGTCTTGCCTCAGTGTTGATGTCAGCTGACTGATCTCAGTGCTGGTTGCTGAAGGTTGGGGTGGCTGTAGCAATTTCTTAAAATAAGACAGCAGTGAAATTTGCTGCATCGATGGACTCTTCCTTTCACAAAAGACTTCCCTGTACCATGCATTGCCGTTTGATGGCATTTTACCCACAGTGGAACTTTCAAAATTGGAGTCAATCTTCTCACACTCTGCTTTAGCTTTATCATCTAAGTTTATGAACTCTTCTACATCCTTCATTGTCACTTCAACAATCTTCACAGCATCTTCACCAGGAGTAGATTTCCTCTTAAGAAATTACCTTCTTTGTTCATCCGCAACAAGCAACTCCTCATGCATTCAGGTTTGACCATGAGAGTGTAGCAACTCAGTCACATCTTCAAACTCTACTTCTAATTCTAGTTTTCTTGCTGTTTCCACCATAGCTGCAGTTAATTCCTCCATGAAGTCATGCATGAGGGTTGGAGTCAAATTCTTCCCAATCTGCTATTAATGTTGATATTTTGACCTCCTTCCATGAATCCCAGATATTCTTAATGGAATCTAGAATGGAGAATCCTTTCCAGAAGATTTTCAATTTACTTTGCCCAGATCCTTCAGAGAAATCACTATCTTTGCCAGCTATAGCATTACAAAATGTATTTCTTAAATCATAACACTCGAAAGTCAAAATTACACCTTGATCTATGGGCTGAAGAATGGATGTTGTGTTTACAGGTATAAAAACAACATTAATCTAGTATATCTCCATTAGAGCTTTTTGGTGATCAAGTACATTGTCAATGAGCAGTGATGTTTTGAAATTCTTTTTGCTGAGCAGTAGGTCTCAACAGTGGGCTTAAAATATTCAGTACACCATGCTATAAACAGATGGGCTATCATCCCGGCTTTGTTGTTCCATTTATAGAGCACTGAGTAGATTGGGCATAATTCTTAAGAGCTCTAGAATTTTTGGAATGGTAAATGAGTATTGGTTTCAACTTAAAGTCACCAGCTATAATATCCCAGAACAAAGAGTCAGACTGTCCTTTGAAACTTTGAAGGCAAGCATTGACTTCTTCTCTCTAGCTATGAAAGTCCTAGATGGCATCTTCTTCCAATATAATGCTGTTTTATTTCCACTGAAAATCTGTTGTTTAGTGTAGCCACATCCATCAGTTATCTTAGCTAGATCTGGATACCTTGCTGCAGCTTCTACATCAGTGCCAGCTGCTTCACCTTGCACTTTCATGTTATGGAGATGGCTTCTTTCCTTAAACTTCATGAACCAATATCCACTAACTTCAGATTTTTCTTCTGGAGCGTCCTCCTCTCTCTCAGCCTACATAGAATTGAAGAGAGTTAGTGCCTTCTCTGGATTAGGCTTTGGCTTAAGGAAATGATGTGTCTGGTTTGACCTTCTATCCAGACCACTCAGACTTTCTCCCTATCAACAATAAGGCTGTTTCAGTTTTCTTATCATTTGTGTGTTCACTGGAGTAGCACTTTTAATTTAGTTTAAGAACTTTTCCTCTCTATTCACATCTTGGCTGACTGTTTGGCACAAAAGGCCTAGCTTTTGGCCTGTCTTGGCTGTGGACATGCCTCCCTCGCTAAGGTTAATCATTTCTAGTTTGTGATTTAAAGTGAGAGACCCGTGACTCTTCCTTTCACTTAAACACTTAGAGACCATTGTAGGATTATTAACTGGCCTAATTTCAATATTGTTGTATCTCAAGGAATAGGAAGGCCCAAGAAGACAGAGAGAGAGATGGGGGAATGGCCAACTGGTGGAGCAACCGGAACACACACATTTATTGATTAATTTCACCATCTTATATGGGAATGGTTTGTGGCACCCCAAAACAATTACAATAGTAACATCCAAGGTCACTAACCATAAATCACCATAACTAATATAATAATAATAAAATTTGAAATGTAAGAGTTACTAAAATGTGAAACGGAGACACAAAGTTAGCACACGCTGTTGGAAAATCAACTTGCTTGATTCAGGGTTGCCATAAAACTCCAACTTGTAAAATCCCAGTATTTGTGAAGTGCAATAAAACAAAGCACAGTAAAACAAGGAATGCTGGTATTTGAATTGACAATCAACAGGCTTGGACATTTTTACTGAACTAGTCTTATACTTATGACATCATTATACTCAGGAGTCCTAATTGTTAAAAAAAAAAAAAAAAAAGTAAGGCAAACTTAAAAAGTCATTATTGGACAACTAAATGTAAGGTGTAATCCTGGACTTGACTGTGGCCCTGAAAAAGAATGCTAGTGAGACAAGCAGAAAATTTAAATAAGATCTGAAGATGAGTAAATAGAATTAAACCAGTGTGAATTCCCTGATTTTGATAATCGTGTGAGTCACAGGTAACATGTTAACATTTAGAAAAGCTGGGTGAAGGGTATATGGGAACTCTTTGTCCCATTTTGGCAACATTCTTGTAAGTCTAAAATTATTTCAAATTTCAAAATGAAAAGTTCAAAAATTTTTTTTTAAAATTGAATGACAGGCAAAGCCACAGGTATTTTAAGTAATCACATTAGACATTTTATAACTTAGACAACTCTCTCTGGAGCTGTTTCCTCAGCTTAGCTAACCTCAGCTGAATAAATTCATTATTAATTTTTCCCTTAATTGACTACATCCTACTTGCTGAGTCTGAAATATTCAAGTTTTCATTTCCAATCCCATGAAAGGGAAGAGGAAACCTGTTTAAAGTGAGAAGTGATTCTAGCCAGGAATGTGCTACATATGGGGAAACAGAGAGGCCCACCCTTTCTGTGCACACACCCTAAGCGTGTGCACATACAAACCCACAGCGGTGTGAAAATTTCTGAGGAATTTCAAAATGTCCTTCTTGATAGGAAACCAAATAAAGAGAATCATATCAGAAACATATCGGTAGTTTCTTTGCCTATTGCCCTCCTGAGGTACCAGCTTCTTTTAGCCCAATTTCTGGCTAGAAAATTGGTACCAAAAACCAGGATGTTCATCTTCTCTTGGTTTCAGGTAACACAGTCAGACTCCTTAAATAGCATATCATTCTGTCAATTATGTTCTACAAACCAACAATCAGACAGCTAGAATTTTTGCTCATCATTTTCACACATATTTTTACATGTTACAGAGGGAAATGAATCAATGATGGCATGAGAGAACTTCCTGGGCTGCTCCCCCAACCACCCACCTCTGTTTCAGAGGCAGCAGGTGTTGTTTAGGTGTTGTTTATGGCTCCTGCACTACTGGTGACATCACAGCTCATCAACCCACTGTCTGATCCTAACATTAACCAGAAACTCTTGGTAATGTTTTATCTGCTAAAGAACAACAAGGGGTGGCGTGTTAACTAGATAAAGAAATGCAACCTCTTAAACTGTGGGTCCGTACTTGTGTTATTTTGACAGAGTGGTCCAGCTAATGGTCAATCTTAGAAAACCAAAGCATCAAGGGGACTCTTCTAAGTAAAATCTTTAGCAAACATAATTTTTCTTTACAATCATCTGTTCTATTATGAATTAAATATGCTGAGTAGAGTTCGGGAAGATTATGTTTTCAGAAAGGAAAGTAAAAAAAGGCAAAACTGCATTTTAAGAGACTGCAAAATGCTAAGGGTGTCCCAAAATGTTTCATGGCTCTCACTTAGGCGTGGATATTTAGTGAGGACATGAGCTGTAAAACCTTTGCACACACGCCTTTATTTGCCTGCACTCAGATGATTCGTACAGCCCCAAGCAAATCACAAAGCATGGGAATTTGTTTTGGTGGCCCTCTCCTACCCTTTCTGCTCCAGGTTTCCCAGAAGGGCAGCTTCTCCCCTCACTGCAGGAGACCTGTGCTTTTCTGTCCCCACAGAGCCTTGCCCCTATCAAAACCAGGAAGGATCTGATACCTACATTTCCTTGCCTGTATCATCCATTTACACCAAGATGTTAACTCTTCCGGGTGTATTAGAACTTTAAATTCTGTGAAATGAAAAGCTTTGTTTTCTTTTAAAATGACTCCAGTGTATAGAGAGAAAAATAACAAAGAGTAGTTCTGCTGAGAAACCAGGCATTCTTTGCTGACTCCAGAAAGCAAAGTAGACACACCTTGCTTCTTTTAGGGAACTAGAGGAGCTGAGTCATAAAGTGAGTCTCCCTAAATCCTTTTCTGAGCAAACGCTAGTCACCACCCCTGGACCATATTCTCCAGCTCACTTTCTCCTGTTAACTCACCTCTCTCGGGCTCCATCCCTGACTGGGGTCTTGCTGCTCCCCCTACTTCAGAGTCTGCATGCCGTAACCTCCCGTCTTCACTTTCATATCTTATCACACGGTTTTTCCTCATTTCAAGTGCTCTAGCACCCAGAAAATCTATAGATTAAGGTGCAGAGAAAGAAAGGGAGAGACTGAAGTCTGCTCAGAATTTCCCCTTTGGGGGTAGAGGCCCTCGGGAGATTTGTAAGGTGGAGTTGGACAAGTTCACGTCTCAAATTATAAAAAGGTACTTGAGGTCAAAGTAGCCCCTGTTGTGAAAGAGTAATTTAAAACTTTTGCAAAATATATATGTGTGTGTGTGTATATATATGTGTACACACACATAGGAGGACACCTAAGTGGTAATAAGTTAGAAATGAGGATGAAACAGAACAGGTTATTTGGGAAACTTTGTCAATTATAAAGAAAAAGCTACATAATGAAAATGGGACTACATAAAAATTTCATAATTTTATCATTCAATTTTAAAAGAATTATAGAAATTATCTCATTCAATTTCTGATGCAAAGGGGGGGAATTTTATATTTAAATTTTATATTTAAATTAAAAATATTTGTTTCTGAACATGGGTAATGTTACATCTTATGAAGAACGACAAGAGATGGTTTGTTGGATTAGAGGAGTTGTGAACCTCTCACTAGCTGTGTGTTCTCAGGCAAAAGTCTGTCTTCTCTGTGCTGCCAAGAAAGCTAGGGTTATCTGAATCCAGCCAGCCTCTAAGATTCTATGTTGAGATGGACATAGTGTTTGATATATGATTATTTATAAGTTATTACAACAATGTTCATGAGTTTCATTAAGTATATGTTAGTCTTAACATAAATTTTAGTTCATTATAAGAACAGAATCTTCATAGCTTAAGGTTCATTACCTTGAGTGTCATCTGCTCATATAGCAAAATTCACAATCAAAACAAAAAGAATTCATATTGTGGGTAATGCTGTCTTATTGACACGTTAATGACGTTGTGTCCATGACTGTAAATGACTAAGTTCGTATTTCTGAAAGGCTCTTGGGGACCCCTCTGTGAGTGTAGGAATCTTCACTCTGCACCCTGACACCACCAATGTGATGTCTCTCCTCTCTGTCTCCCATCTGCCCTTTGACAAAGGGGTCATAGAACAACAAAGAAAAACAAAAGCCACATGTAGCTTTAGGAATATGTGTCCTTTGCTAAAGAATGCAGGGCAGCAGGTGCTCAGACAGGTAAATAAGAAGATGTGTGTGATGTGGGACCTCCATTTTCACAAGATGCTGACTGTGATTCACTCACAAAATAGCCTCTCCAGTGCTAACTGAGCAAGGCTAGTTAAACATGACAATCTTCGAGATTTTTAAGGAGCTAATTAATTCACTTGTTGATTAAATACAAATAAGATCCACTTTTATTAGCCTCAGGCCTAGACTCTCACAAGGCTGTTAAACCTGTATAATGATTCATCTGAATTTAATTTTTTCAGGCAACTTTGAAACAGTTACATAATTCATATTAGTCATCTCTGAGAAATCCCAAACCAAGTTTCTATGTGTAAATAGGTACTCCTACTGGTCTTGCTTTCTTCTGTCACAGCATATGTGAAGAAGGTGAAAATTCCACCTTGGTCATTAGGCCAAGCACGGTGGCTCACACCTGTAATCTTAGCACTCTGGGAGGCCAAGGCAGGAGGATTGCTTGAGGTCAGGAGTTTGAGGCCAGCCTGGGCAAGAGTGAGACCTCCATCTCTACTAAAAATAGAAAACAATTAGCTGGGCATGTGCCCATGACATGTGCCTGTAGTCCCAGCTACTCAGGAGGCTCAGGATCACCTGAGCTCAAGAGTTTGAGGTTGCTGTGAGCTAGGCTGACGCCACTGCACTCTACACGGGGCAACAGAGCGAGGCTCTGTCTCAAAAAAAAAAAAAAAAAAAAAATTCTACCATTATGGGTTGATGCTACTGATCTCTGGAATCTTTCTGTAGCTCTGCTGCTGGTAAGTTAATTTAAATTACCGTACAACCAAAGCCAAAGAAATTTTAGTGCGTTTATAAATTTAAAATTAAATTTGTAGAGAAAAATTAAGCTTACTTTGACTCAAGTCAGTTGGAAATGGCCTAATAGCCCAGCTACCTCCTTCTGATCATTCTGCTTCCCTCTGCCTAGCCTAAGTTAACTCCAATTAGGGAGTAACGTTTGGTTTTTCACACTATAGTTGCTAATGAACAACTCACTCCTGATTTATTGGGGCACTCAAAGAAGTCATGTTATTTGGTCAGCAAATCGCCATTGTCAACGGATAATTCTATGAGTATTGCAGACAACAGAACAAAACGGGTGAGGTATTAACCTAGTATTCACCTGACTCCGCATAATCAGTGTCGTTTTTGAAAGGGAGAAATTGCTTTTGCAAGCTCTATTACATTGAGAAAATTAGTCTTGAGGATTTCCTTCACTCTATCCTGAATCAATCTTACTGTTTCGTCTTCCCTTCTCTTCAGTGCCCTGCCTCCTGTTCACGCTCTACCCAGCCCTATCTCCATGAATAGCAAAGCACTAAATTGGTGGAGAACAATAAACATACTTTGTAGGCCACCAAACTGGGGAATAACCTCATTCATTAAGTAAAAGCACCGTATTTCCCTCTTTGATAAAATTGTGCCACGATTCTTTATTATTCCACCCTGCATTTCTAGAAAATACCTAGTCTAAAACGGTGCCCATCTCTGTGAGTTTTATGAATAAAAATATTTATTTGTTATGACTAAAGAGTCTATGAGTCCAGTTTCAAAATCATCTAGAACGCTCAATGTTTTCCTGATGCATGATTTGTAGAATATGTTTACAGTTAAGTAATAGTTTACAGCATAGGATGAAAATCAGAAATCTTATTCTATGCTTTTGGATGGCCACTCTGTAACCAGAATCCATTCGTCAGCACCACAGAGTGATAAACACCAGACATCCATGCATCTTGGAGATGAGGGTGGGAGGACCACATCTCAGGAGTGTCATGAGCTCCCAGAGGAGGTTCAGATCTGTTCCCATCTGGGGCTCCAACTTGAAAATACTGTGGCTCTCCTGGGGTGGATCTCTAAACCACCGTACTTATAAAGGTATAACTGACCTAGACTAAGGAGCCAAAGAAGACTTCCCTGAGGAGGTGATATTCATGATCTGAAAAATGAGCAGGAGTTGAAAGCAAAAGATGGCAAAGGGGCAGTGGGGATTCCCAGATATAAAGAACAAGATGTACAGCAGTCCTGTAGTGAGCAGGGACATGACACCTTCTTGGAGCCCAAGAGGAGGCCAGATCACAAAGAACAAAAGGGAAAGTGACGACACTGGAGATATAGCTGGTGGCCAAGGCACAGCCTTGTGGGCCCATCCACCCCCTGGGAGTGAGGACACATATCTTGTCTCGCTCTTATTATTGTGCCCCAACTTAGTAACCCAACTATGAGCTGTTTTCATCATAATTGATTAGAAATTCCTAAGATCGCTGCACTAGTATTTGTCTTCGGTAACAAATATGACAGCTATTGCTAAAAGGTGCTGAGTGTCTGTGTGCAGATAAGCTGCTGGACGCCTCCAACTAATCCTGAGCCTCCAGCTCCAACCAAGGAGGCAGATTGGACACCAGCTAATGGGGGATAAGATTTCTGAGATGCTGGCTCGGTGTTCTTTTCTCCTCAGCATTTTCCCTTTTACCTCCAAGCAGCTGGGACTCTGTGTTCTTTGCCTCAAGGAAGAGATATGACAAGCAGGAGAAAAAAAATGAAACCAAGGAAATTATATACCTTCTAACTGCATAGAGCTTTAAGAAAACCTAAAGAACTAGATTTTGGCCATTTAAGTTTAATTTTAAGTAAATTAATTTATGGATTAAGAAAATGTGGTGTGTGTGTGTGTGTGTGTGTGTGTATATATATATATATATATATATATATATATATATATATATATACACACACCATGGAGTACTATTCAACCATAATAAGAAATGAAATAATGTCTTTTGCAGCAACTTGGATGGAACTGGAGATGATTATCCTAAGTGAAGTATCACAGGAATGGAAAAACAAACACCACACATCCTCTCTAATAATTGGGAGCTAATCCACGGGCACACACAGACACAAAGGGATGTAAAGGTCATTGGAAATCAAGAAGGGGGAAGGGAGGAGGAGGGGACGGGTGAAATCATACCTAACAGGTAGAATATACACTATCTGGGTGATGGGCACATTTATAGCTTTGACTCAAGCAGTACAAAAGCAATCTATGTAACCAAAATATTTGTACCCCTGTAACATTCTGAAATAAAATAAATAAATAACTATTTTTTAAAAATACTTATAAAGTGTCACAAGATGGTGACTATAGTTAATAACAATGTACTGTTTTCTTAAAAATTGCTAAGACAATAAATTTTAAGTGTTCTCACCACAAAAGAAATGATAAGTACATGAGGTAATGTATACTTTAATTAGCCGGATTTAACCATCCCACAGCAAATACATATTTTAAGATATCACATTGTATACCATAAACATTCATTATTATTAATTAATAATTTTAAAAAACTTATAATGTAGTACTATCAAAGCAGTGTAGTATTGGGGAAAGGATAGACCAAAAAACAAAAAAACCCACAATGGAACCAACAAGAGAAACCACAGACAACCAACACATATATAGTTACTTGATTTATTGTAAAATTGGAATTGCAGAGCAGTATGGAAAGAATGGTGTCTTCAATTAAGAGTGCTGGGTCAATTAGGTATTTATAAGGAAAACAATTAAAACTTGACAGCTAACTTAACAGCTAACCATGTATTTTTTAAAAGCAATTTCAAATGGATTGTGGACATAAATTTTAAGAGCAAAACAATAAGGCATTTAAAACAAAATGTAGAATATTTCCAAGATTTTGGAGTAGGGAAAAATTTAAATAGAACAAAAAATATACTAGTGTTAAAGGAAACTTGATAAATGACACCAATTAAATAAAGAACATCTAGTCATTTTTAAAAAGCTATTAAAAGAATGAAAAAACACACCTTGAAGTTGGAGAAGGTATTTATAACACAAATAACTAAAAAAGGTTCATATTCCAGAATATTTAAATAAATTTTATAAATCAGTAAGAAAGTCACAGAAAACCTAATAGAAAAATAGGCAAAAAATAATAATAATAATTCCTGGTCAGACACTTCTCAAAAGAAAAAAAAAAAATCCAACCAGTCAATTGACACAAAAACTTCATAACTTATTAGGAAGTTGAGACTTAAAACCACAATGAGATAACACTACGGGTCCACCAGAATGGCTAAAAGTAAAATGACTGACCATACCAAGAATTGTGTAGAAGAAACATAGCAACAACTACTTTAATACTTTGCTTGTGGGAGTATAAATTGGTGCAAGTACTTTGAAAACCAGTTTGGTTTCGTTGAAGTTAAAGATATAGTCACGTTATAACCACCAATTCCATTCCTAATACATACCCTAAAATAAAGATCAGCAAACTAAGTCCCTCAGGCCAAATTCAGCCCTCAGCCTGTTTTCGTAAATGAAGTTGTCTTCGAACACAGCCACGCCCATTCAGTGAAGAATTGTGATGGGTCCTTCCTTATGGATTTGAGGAGTTGTGACAAAGACCATATGACTTTTGAAACCTGAAATATTTTCATGTCCTTTTACAGAAAAAGCTTGCCAACTCCTACCCTAAAGAAATGCATATGCAAATGCGGCAGAAGATTGTACAAGCATGTCATAGCAACATTGTTCATAACAGTCCCAAACCAAACACAACCCTAACATCCATCAACAGTATAACAGATAAGTAAATTGTGGGATATTCATATCAATTGGGAGACTACACAACAATAACAATGAACGAACCTCAGTTAGTACCAATAACATATGTAAATGAATCACACAACTAAAACCAAACACAAAATAATACATGCCCTATGAGCCCATTTATGTAAAGCTAAAAAACAGGTAACACTTAATCACAGTGTTCAGGCACCTTCATTTAGTTGGTAAGGAAAAGGAAATAAGCAAGAACCATAAAAGTTGGGGCCATTGGTTACCTTTAGTAGAAAGGAGTGTATTGGGATTAGGAGGGAGCACGCAGCAAGCTTCAGGGTGCTGGCAATTTTCGGGTGGTATTTGTTTTATAACAATTATTAAAATTTAGAATATTACAGGGGTAAAAACGTTTTGGTTACATGAATTGCTTTTGTACAGTTTGAGTCAAAGTTATAAGTGTGCCCATCCCCCGTATAGTGTGCATTGTACCCATTAGGTGTGAATTTACACATCCCCTCCGCCCCCCCACCCCACCTGCATGATTTCCATTGAATTTTGCTACCATGTGTGCACATGAGTGTTGATCTATGTTTTAATTTAGTAATGAGTACATGTGGTTTTTGTTCTTCCATTCTTGTGATACTTCACTTAAAGGATGGTTTCTGGTTCCATCCAGGTTGTTACAAAGGTATTAGTTCACCATTTTTCTATGGCTGAATAATATTCCATGGTATACATATACCACATTTTATTCATCCACTCATATATTGATGGGCACTTGGGTTGTTTCCACATCTTTGCAATTATGAATTGTGCTGCTATAATCATTTGAGTGCAAATGTCCTTTTTATAAAATGTCTCTTTTTCCTTTGGGTAAATATCCAGCAGTGGGATTGCTGGATCAAATGGTAGTTCTACTTTTAGTTCTTTGAGGTATCTCCATACTGCTTTCCACACAGGTTATACTAGCTTGCAGTCCCACCAACAGTGTAGAAGTATTCCTTTCTCTCTGCATCTGCACCAGCATGTGTTGTTTTGGGACTTTTTGATAAAAGCCATTCTCACTAGGGTTAGGTGATATCTCACTGTGGTTTTAATTTGCATTTCCCTGATGATTAGAGACATTGAACATTTTTTCATATGTTTATTAGCCATTAGTCTATCTTCTTTTGAAAAGCTCCTGTTCATGTCTTTTGCTCACTTTTTAAGAGGATTGTTTGATGTTTTCTTGCTGATTTGCTTGAGTTCTTCATAAATTCTGGTTATCAGCCCTTTATCAGACGGATAGCATGCAAATATTTTCTCCCATCCTGTAGGTTGTCTATTCACTCTGTTGATTGTCTCCTTGGCTGTGAAGAAGCTTTTTAATTTAATCGAGTCCCATTCATTTATTTTTGTTGTTGCTGTGATTGCCTTTGGGGTCTTCTTCATAAATTATGCACTCTACTGTATATGTGTTAATTTTCACGGTAAAATAGGTTTTACAAAAAAGTGTGGAAATAAACGCTACTCAGCGGGTACCACTTGTCATCTATGAGCTTTACTCTGGGGTAATTCGCTGGTCCATTTTGGGGTCTTTCCTCTTGGGCTGCTCTGGTTCCCCAGGGAAGAAGTTTTTTTCAACCTCCTGCCTGAGGAGTAACACCTGGGCTTCTAAAGTTCTAGGATCCCAAGGAAGCTAAAGAGCACTGAAGGGCGTCAGGAATCAGAGTGTGTAGGCTTCCTGGGTCCTGTGAGACAGTGGAGCATCCACTCTCTCAGCTTTGTCTGGGATCCACCGACCTATCCCCCTCTTCAGGGGATAAGCCTCAAAGGGTTAGTAGGAGTTGAAAAGGGACAGTCACCCAGCAGCAAAGAGTGGAAAAAGGCATCTGAGGATCTAACTGCTTTTTAAATAGTTTTCAGTTAAGTTCTTACTTTAGCTCTCTACACCCTTTTATTTCCACCTCCAGAAGTACCTGGTGCTGAGTATGTCTGAGCCTTTTGTGAATTCTGCCTCTGACCTTTCCACATTTTGAGTGGGATTGGGCTTTCTCTGGTCTGTCCAGTCAGCTATCACTCATCTCTCCAGCATTCACAGGTTCTAACTACTCCCATTCTCTCCACCTTGCTGAAAATGTTTTTTTAAAAATCCCTTTACTGTATTTTCACTGTGGTTTCAAAAGGAATAAAATTAGATGCATGTATTCAATCTGCCATCTTTCCACAGAAGGAGTTTTGGTCTCTTAATCTCTAAAATGAACATCAAAATAACCATCTTGTGGGATTGGCATGACTATTGAAAGAGATTTATGTATTTAAAGCAACCAGCTTCTTTCCTTGTGGCTATTAAAACAGAAAGACTTAAATGCAGAGGAAACCACACCATCTACACACACATACACACACACTCACCCACTCACTCTCACCTCCCCCACCCCAGAAAGATCATGTAAATTCAATTAAGGACAGAATTCAGATGTGGATTATCCAGATATGGAGCTTATTCTAAATGTGAGGCATTCCTAGTCCAGGATGAGAAAATATAATTGACTCCAGAACCCTGAGGATATTTAGATAAGAGGCATCGAACTTTCTCTTGAAAGACACTATTAAAATAGGACACACATTCATAATCAGTTGTGTATCTGGGGAAATATTGGGATTTGAATAGGACAATATTAGTAAACATTAATAGAATGTAGTCTATTGCCTGACTTGAGAAATCTAGTAGTAAAAGAAGATCACAGTTCCCTGTTAATTAGGACCACCTACAGTGTTGGAAACCTTTTTGGATGATCAAAAAGGAGGCATACTTAACCCAGGAGATGTTGACAAGCTCTTCAGCTTGTTAGCATAATGTAACTTTTGACTAAGTGCTTGATGTACAAGCTCTTTTATGTTCTGCCATAGTTTTGGCTTAATAGTTTGTGAAGTGTTATTCCTTACATAAACAATGAAAGCTACGTGGACATTTGATTGGTGCTAGTGCCTGTCCCTGTATCATTTCATATTGAATATACTTTCATAATATTTCTTCCTATTTTAAGAATTATCAAATACTTTAAGATATTAAGAATGTCATGTTCATTTTTCAACCTGTAATGAAATCTATAAAGATCTGAAAAAAGATGGGCTCAGATTACGTAGGAAATCATCTATTTCCTCACCCACTTCACAACAACCGAAGCAGCAGTCCTCAATGTTAAACTTCAGGGAATTAAGAAAAATGCATTCTTGGTAAGGGACCTCAGATCAATGACTTCCTGAGTTTTAGAGAAATTTTTTTTAAGTCTCTGATCTATATAAATAGGAAGCATAATAGGAAGATCATTTCCTTTGGATCAGATAAACATGGGCTCCAAACCCCACTCTACCACTTACACCTGTGTGCATTGGGAGATTTGACTTTATTTCTCTGTATATAAAAATAAGGATCATAATACCAACTTTCAGGGTTGTTTGGAGACGTAAAGAAGAAAATGCAAATAAATCACCTAGCAGATGTGGGCCCTTAATAATTTGTAGCTCTTACTAATAAACAGGTACTCAATCTGCATTCTTTTTTCACCTAAACCAGAAATAAAATTTCTTATCATGGAAGTTTTAATGTATTGATAGAAAAAGAAATACAGTATTCAAAATAAATTTTTATATAGTATCATTAAAATTATTCTATTTCCTTCAAGCTACTAAGTACTAAAATCTATCCCGTTGATTATATTCAATTTGCTAAGAAACATCTATTAGGCACTTGTGTGCCAAACTCAGCTCAAGGAGCTGGAGATGGGAGCTTGGAGACCCTTAGACAATCCTGACTCAGCAGATCAAGGGGTTTTCTGGTCATTTTTCTCGTAGCAACATGTCCTTCCTCTGCAAGCATATGGAAATGGTAACTGTCACTTTCCATACCCATGAAGTAATTTATAGCAAAGGAGAGAAGCAAAACTGTGTTTTCTCTTTACAATTTGCACCATATCATGAGAACGTTTGACTTCCTGTTGCTATGCAATATCTCTGCTAGAGGATGAGGAATGGGTGATGTGAAAAAGTCAAAGTAAAACCAGTGAATAGTGAAACAGCAGATCACTTTGGGTATGAAAAAGGGGGCAAGTCACCACAAAAAGAGAAGCCCTGGTCAGGTGATGTCCATGAAGCTTCTTCCCTGCCCCTCACCCCTGCATCTGCAGTGTGGGGACCAGAAGTTAAGGTGTGTGGAGGCGTTTGTCAGGAAATGAGGCTGGAGGAACCGGCGGGGGGCCAGGCTGGGAGATTCGCCTTCATCCTGGAGGCACCAGGAAGCCAGCAGAGGTCTTTAAGCAGGGAAGCCGTGTGATCAGACCAGCTTTTGAGGATGATAACCCTTTATTGTTGAAAATGAACTGTGGGGGGAGAGATGTGTTACAGGATCCAATTAGGAAGCTGTTTTCTTATTGAACTTTCTTATACAATAACTATATGTTATTCTATAAAGTGTCTCTAAAGACAACAGATTGCTGTAACTTTTAATGTTTGTTCAATATTCAACACCATTTTACTCCTAAGCATTTTCCTTCACTCCTCATTAGTATATGTTTAAATGCTATCCTAATAGAAAATAAAAATTCAATCCAACATAATCTTTAAGCTAAGATATTTATGGCTAGTCTTAACTCATGTAAGAAGTAAATGCATAAAATATGTGTGTTCACTTTGCATATGTATATGGAAGTTTTCATTTTGAATTCAAAAGAGGAACTAATACTTTTTTGCTTCCTGTTCTGTGGTACAATCTGTTTATTTCACAATATATTAATAAAACTAGTATCATAGGTTTAGATATTAACTAGGGTCTTTATTAAATTGCACAGTATCAAACTACACTCTTACACTCATCTTCATTGATAGCACTCTATAATAAGTTTAAAAATATGCATGTGTATATATATGTATGTACATATCTTTGAGGACCCCTCTGAAGCTAAACAGTTTAATATAAAATTACTAATAGACCTTGCTCAAGTTGCACTTTGGAAATTCATTCTTTTTAGAAGTTGTAAAGTATTCATAAAAGCTGAAAAAATGTACAAAAATTTGCATTGATGGATGTTTTCTTATCCTCCATCAGGAAATGATGTACTTGAAACTCATTATAGATCTTCATAGAAACTCGACTGAATGTGCCTTGGGCTTTGTGCTCGCCAGCACATACTCAGTTGACTGCATAATTCATATCTCTTGTGTCACATTTAATGTATAACATGTATTTCCTGTTAATTATGAAAATAAAAACACATCATATATTCTAAGAGCATAATTACAAAAAAATGCTGCAAAAAGTTATGTTTGAAGTCTATTAGCTGATTTCTCTTTAAAAGATATAAAGTGGAAGAGTTATTTTCTCTTGCTTTTTTTAAAATCAGTTTAACAATGCTTCCTTTTTCCCTTCCACCTGACTTTACAGAATGATATAGAGGCTCCCTAACATAGGAAACAGGAAATAATAGAGACAGAGGAGTTACCAACTCTATCATCTCGAAACATTTAGACAAATAAATAAAATGCACTCAGGACTTTCCAGGACAGAACCAAGATTGTTCTCTGGATATGAAGACCAAAGCAATTCACTGATTAGTGATTAATTATTTTTTTTCTCTTTTAGAGGCATTTTTTTAAATATGTTTGTAGTACATGGAAAAACAAAATTCCATAAAGGTCCTGATCCTATTAGCCTCCAGCAGTCAAAATTCTCTTAGATAACATCTCCCTTTATAAAAAGAAAACATATCATGTCATTAAAATTCTAACTACTTAATAATCTTAAGAAAGAACTTTTTAAGTATCATGTGCAGCTCATATATCGTGAACTACATGTGAAGTTATAAAGTCTATTGCAATCTAAGCTTTCACACCTACATAATATAAAAACTCAAGCTGTACGAGACAGTCACTGCTCTTTGGCTCTTTGGTTACTAATTAAACAGCCATGATATTAAAAATTAATTAGCTACAAAATTAATATTGCATACTTGTCATAGGTAGTTATCGTGTATCTTTTCCCTCGACTCACATGAGAAAAACTTTTTGGCATTAAACTTTGGTGGGTTAATTTGATTCACTGCTTAATAACATCAGCTGGATTGTTAGATTGACTGTCATCAAATATAAACTTTTTTACACAGACGTTGATGAGACACACTTTGAGTTCCCTAAAGTGACTCTGTTTTGCTACAAAAAAAATCCTATCTAAGAAAATTATGTGACTCATTTATTAATGCATATAACATTGATAAATTTATTCATTTATGGACTCATTAATTTATCTGCAAGTGCCACCAGAAACTAACATGGCTTATAAAAATGAACATAAAAATTCCTATTCACAGGAATGGAGAATAGGTTTTATCTGATCAGCAGCTTCCAATCTGTTATCATTAGCTGCCTACCATACTCATATGAGTTCAGCAGATAATACTACTAACAATGGCTATTATTATTTGTTTTTATTGTAATAATAAGTTCCCAAAAGTGAAGAATGGGAGAGTGGTCTGTGTGCCCAGTATTTGCAGACCTCAAAGTATTATGGACAGTATTATAAAAGCTTGCACAAAATACAATGGAGGCACCAAAAACAGAGTAATCCATTCTCCTTTGGGTGGAGGGGGAAGGGAGGTAGGTCATAGAAGAAGTATCTCACGGTGAGTTGAGACTCCCCAGAAGAATTCAAATAGAGATGATTAGTGAGCAGTGGAATACCCAACACGGGAGCTAAGGACAGAGGTCTGGGCTCAAGTAATGGGTTTGTGAGTCACCCGTTAATTCTTGAAGGATATGGAATGTTTTCTAGGTGGGCTGGGATAGAAGGACATCCCAGGCAAAGGTACCAACCTGAGCAAATGAACACCCTTCTCACCTTATCTTAGAGTTCATCAGGACAGAAATATTAGATGTATTTTCTAAGTGAAGAAAGGAAAATAATAAAGCATTAGAAACCTGACTGGCTGAAAGAAAACATTAAACTAAGACTTTATTTTTCATGAATTTATATTTCTCAGAGATAAAGTGTGTCGCCAAACTTATTTATATATTTGTATTACATAGTTACATATTTTAGCACTCTTAATTGTTAACTTGAATAGGTATGAAATCTTATTACTCAGTAAACTATCTGAAGTAAATATTTCTCTTCATTCAGTGATAACTGCTTCTCTGTCATCATCATAAATTTAATATATATTTGAGGTAATAACTACAGTGTGTCACTTCTGTTTGATGATGAAAAAATCTAAATGGTATCTTAATAAAGATTTTCAGATCCAAATTATATACTTAGGTTTTCCTAATTAATGCATTCTTAGGTATGTGTAGGACAAATACAAAAGTTTTTTAGGGTTTGTGTAGGTGTGTCAAGGCCTAGCTTTTTTAATCAGACAAATTTGGTTTCCAAGCCTGGGCAAATTGCTTAAAAGTGCTTTAGACAGCTTAAAGTGCTGTCTAAATTCTGCTTCTTTTCAATCAACAAAACATATTTTCCCAAAGGGATGTGGTGAAAATAGAATGAAATAAACCAAGTACAACATGTAAGTGCTATTAAATAATGACTATACTATTATTAGAGCATATTATTATGGAATAGTATATATGTTATATACAAGAAGCCAAGAATGTCTGAAATCACGCAATTATGTTCTCAAATTCAAATGTAACATTCATTAGTCGAGGACCTACATCATGTAGTTCCTGCTTTTAAGGAATTTACAATTGATCGACGTAATTAAATAAAAGATATCAAAAGTAATTTGCATTAGGAAAGTGACTAGTGGTATTGTCCTACTGAAATCTGGTCCTTAAACAGTTTACAAATGATGGCTTTTGTAACATGGAGAAAATATTAATAAAATATAAATTTTTAAAAAATTTTAAGTAGTAACTTTTAAAATGATTTTTAAATTATATAATTAATTATTTGATTGGATTAAAGAGTAGATTTTAAAGAGCTTATGATATTTGTTTAAAAACAGTTACTATCTCTTTGACCAAAGAGTTTTCTATTTCTAAGCTATTTTTAAGCCCCCAGTTGAGGCTGTCACTCTCATTAGTCAAATGAGAAATAGATTTCAGTTAAAGCTATTCTAATTTGTTTCAGAATGGAATCCTCTTGCCCCTTTTTTCTTTATTCCTCCTCCTTCCTGCAAAGATTTATTTCTAATTTGTTTCCTCTTTCTCCCATGATTGATCATTTAGGGCTTGCTATTTCACATTTGCTAAGACCAGGCCCAGTGCAGAGCGTTGAGGACGTAGCTCAGTAGCACTGGTGGGAGTGGGGCTCATTCGCTACTGTTCTGCTGCTGTGGGATTGAGGGACTTACTCATCACTTTTCTCTCATCTTTTCTGTTAATGTTTTGGGGGACTTCCATAAATGCTTTGAGTATGTTCTGTACCAAGGATCAGACAGATAGTAAGAGACAATATAATAATTATAAAGTGATGGAATAAGGAATTATTCCCAAGCACAGGATGATAAAGCATAAAAGATGGACTTAACTCACCCGGGGGTGAGCTGAGGGGAAGGCTTTTTGGAGGACATGACACTTAGGGTCTCAAAAATGAGTAGAAATTACTCAGAAGACGTGTGAAGTGTGTATAAACTGGGATTGGGAGCAGAGTAGGCTTTCCACAAAGAAGAAATGCATGAGCAAAATGCTCACAAAGGCATGACAGAGCATGTACTTTGCGGTTTGGTGGAGCTGAGCCTAGACAAGTGAATAGCTATGGGTCAAATTATGGAAAGCTTTGTGTGAAATGTCAGTGTATATAAGTCCTGTTGTAGATTTTTATAGAGAGAGAGAAAAATGGCAGGAACCTAGGCTCATAGACACCCAATCGCACCTCTAGAGGTTCAATGACAGTTGTATCCAAAAGGTCAAGAAAAGAAACACACCATATTTATTTTTTCTCTGTTTGTACTTATTCTCTAGGTGATCTCATCTAATCTCATGGGTTTAAATACCATCTACAAGGTCTTGACTGTCGCATATTTCTCTCCAGACTCACCCTATCCCCTGAACTCCAAACGCACGCCCAACTGCCTGTTTGATATTCCCAATCAGACGTCAAACTTAATCTCAGCATGGAAGCCCCACCGTCCCTCCCAAACTGTCTCTCCCACAGTTGTCCTCATCTCATCAAATTAAAACTCCAGTCTTCTAGTTGCTCAGGATGGAACATTGCCTCCCCTTATCTGATCTGTTGGGATATCCTGCTGGCTCCTTCCAAGATACAAGAAGAAGCCAACTGCTTTTTTCCTCCATTGCTAGCAATCTAGTCTAAGCGACTATCGCCTTTCATCTAGATTATACTAGTCGTCTCCCAACGGAGCTCCCTGCTTCTAGGCTTGCCTTTCTAAAGCAGATTCTGCACACAGGAATTCCAGTGGCTCCCAGCCACACTTAGAGTAAAGCACAAAGTCCTTACCATGGCCTAAGGGCTCTTGCGTTGGCCCCTGCTCCCTCTCTGACCTTGTCTCCTTCCTCTCTCCCCACTGCTCACTCCACTCCAGTCCCACAGGTCCTCCCTTGTTCCTCAGACACACAAACCACACTCCTGCCTCCAGACATGTGCACGTACTCGTCTCTCTGCCTGGAAAGTTCTTCCCACAGCGCCTCTTCCTCATTTGTTTCGGGCCTCTTTGAAATGTCTTATCATTGAGTTCTTCTTGACCACTCTATATAAAAATAGCAACAACTCCCTACACACAGAGACACAGAGAGAGAGAGGGGAGAAATTACTATTACTCTGTAACCCACTTTATTCTACTCCATACTTCTTATCATCATTTTCCCTTATATATGTATGTACATATCTGTATCCATAGCTTGTTTATCTACTGTCTGTTTCTCACCTCTAGAATAAGAGCTCCACATGGACTGGCATTCCAGGCTGTTTCATTTGCTGCAGAATCCCCAGCTTCTAGAATCAGGGAGTACTCAACAAATATTTGAATGTGAGGCTTCATCCCATATGCAATATCCCTGGTAAGATACTCTGAGTTCCTCCTGCTTTTCTCTTCCCAGCCCCCAGCTTCTTCCATCCCCAAGTTATGAGCTTTCTGAGAGCAGAGACCAAGTCTCATTCATCATTCATTCTTCATCTTTGTCTCTCAAGTACCCAGCCCAGTGTCTTGCATGTCTAGCTATTCAAGACACAAAAGAAGTGGTTTCACTGCTCCCCTATACTTCTGAAACACAGTAATACTACAGTAATCATTACTTTACCCAGAAATAACTTCTTTACCTCCTAAGCCCACTCCTTAATGACAACTCTCTAGCTCACCATTCTAATGATGAGGATAGAGCGACCCAAGTCAACCCATGCAAGGAGATGAATCATGGGCCACTTGCCCGAGGCAGCAGCCCAAAACTCACCTATCTCCCTGGTCACATAAGACGTGTGTCTCCAGAGGGAACCAGAGGTGGATTGACTGTGTGGCTAATAAAGCTTAAGCAATGAAACTTCTCAGTTTCATGGCCACTTTCTAAGGCTCCATGCCTAATTGTCTATTTATAATTTTTTTTCCTTAAAGAGACCTGCACTTCATCTTTCCACCTTCAAACCCCACAAAACCTGGATGAAGTGGGAATTCCTCTAATAAAAAATGGAAGAAGAGAATACAACTCATCCTGCTTTGGAATGTGTGTGTACCTGTCACCTTCTAATCTCTGACCTCCTCAACCCCACATACGTTCATCGTTCTGCTTCAATTCTGTCTTGTTTGAAAAGGCCTGGCCTTGACGTTTTTAAAACTTAGATTGGTTGTGTCTATTTTCTTATCATTATGCACAATAATTCTCATTCTTATTTTTCTGCAGAACTGTTTAACAAAACTTATTTCTTTAAAATTTTGCTTCAGACAATCAGATAATTTTTATTTTCTGCCGGGTTTTCTTATGATTCGTTTTTCTCATTCACTGAGTCCTGGCAAGTTTCTTACTATTGTTTTCTCCCCCCCACCCCCTGCCACATTTCTTTTTCTAATGCATAGACGTGATAGTCAACTTCTCTCCGTGGAATGTGTGATTTATTGAGGAGGCTACTGTCTGTCAGCTTTATTGTTCTTTCTGGGGACTGCCCTGCGCTATTATGTTCCTTCCAAGGCCTGACCCAGCACTTGGCAGGAAAGGCACAAGTTGAGTAAATGAAATGTAAATCTAAGGGAAATTACCTTTGAATGGCATATGGCACCCGCTCCAGAAGGAGTTCAAAGCTGCCTGTTCATTCATAAATTCTGAATCCCCAAACTGTATTATTCATAGATTCACCCACAACATAAAGTTGTTATAAATTTAACATGTAGAGAGTGAGAGCTAGAACCTGGATTGCCCGTGGACTTTATCTAGAGTCAAGAAACTCAGGGGAGTCTCAGTTTCTTTAAAAGATTTTTTAAAAAGAAGAACTGCAGATCTTCAGAGTAAGGAGCACTTAAATTTATAAGGTTACACGTTCAATCAGCCAGGATTTTATTTATTGATGTCTAAGCCTTAACAGGAATGAATCAAATGCCCTGACATCTAAAATGTGGGATTTCTGGTTGTCTCAGCATTTTATGTCCCTATAAACTTCCTTCTAGAGCATGATCTGTATTTTAACCAACTGATTTTTGAGGAATTTCAGGAGGGAAAAATGGTTTTACCTTAATAACTTACAAATCAACACAAAGAACTTCACCCAGAGCTACCCTCACGATTTTCTCTGAAAATGTCCTCGTGTTAAGTAACATGCTACACTCACTCTGTTCCCTATTTCCTTGCTGGTCCTTCCCCACAGAGCCTCTAATTTGTTTGGTATCAGATGGAATCATAGACACAAGAATGAGAGAGCCGCTTCCCTCTGGATCTTCTCTTTAACTGGGACTGGCCCTAATGTAAAGAGATGAAATCTTTTTTCACCAAGACACTTAAGATTTTGTTCTCTTTTAATTTCTAACTTAAAATTCATATCACTGAGAGCCTTGTCTTGCAGCCCTACCAGAATGGGACAGGTCCAAAGACAGGGCTTTGAGCCTGAGGTCTACTCTTTTTATTAAACAGGTATACGCTCATATGGAAGTCGTATCCACTGGGTGTCAGGCAGGTGGGAGGTGGGGGGAGGAGAAGGGTAAATTCATACTGTCTGGGGGATGCGCACACTTGTAGCTCTGGCTTGGGTGATGCAAAGGCAATATATGCAACCAAAATGTTTGTACCCCCATAATATTCTGAAATTTAAAATAAATAAATAAATAAAGCAGTATATCAGTAAGAGTGAGAAAGGTCTTAAATCATGCTAACAAGAAACTGCAAATTTCCCCTTGGTTTATCCATAAAAAATAGAACAGACTTAAAAAGGGAATTCCCCTCTTAGTAAAATGTCTGTGTTGCTCAATTTTGTGTCCACGAAATATTCTTTACCTGAAATAGGAAAATAGCCTTTGTGGTTCCCCCTAATGTTCCTGATAATTTGAGTTACTTTTTCATGTAGCAAATGGACTTTTTTGAAGGAAAGCAAAAGTGTCGCCCCCATAAATATTGAAGGGGGATGGTTCGTGGGCTGCGGTTGATGAGGGGGCGGGGCAAAATGGGCAGCCATGGGCTCCAGGGAGCAGTAGCAATGCATGGGCCAAAAGGGGAAGAAAAATCTGCTGTCTCCCTCTGGGGGGCCCAGTGCTGAGCCTTCTGTAAGTGGAGAGGTGGTGGGCTGCTTGGGAATAGAGACCCCAAGGTAGACACCTCGAGGTCAGCATGCCCTGGTGGGGAAAAGACTTGAAAATAAAAGGATGCCCATCATCATGGGAGAGAGGGACGAACAGCTGCAGCAAGACGACTTCTAATTTACTCCTTTACTCTCAAATATTCATTTCTTAACTCTCAGTCATCTTCGCATACCCTAGACCCTGCGTAGCACCCTCCCTGAAGGCCTTTGTTGCATACTGTGTACCAGGAAACCCAGTTCTTGTACTTAATCTGCTAAATTCCAGGAAGCTTCCCAGAAATATAGAACAGAAATGATTCGTAACTGTCTCTTTATTACAGAAGTGCTCTTTCCTCCTCCTTTCTCAGCAGCATCCTATACACCGCATCCACATGACACAGAGCCTCCCCAACCCTGCCCTTGCAAAATTATCATAAACTTCATCTGGGGGAAAAAAGGGGTTGATACAAATTCAGCCTGACTACTACTCTCTGACAATAAAACACATAAGTCGTTGAAGTTTTAGCAAAAATGAAACCAGTGAGTTTGTCCAAGGTCTAAAGTTTAGAGATGAGGAATAGAACTCAGAGCTGGGACTTAGAGGTGATGTGAAGGGAGCAAGGATAGAATTTTAACTGATTGAGAAGGTCTATTAAGACCTCTAGACATCAGTTAGTCTTTTTCCTATCTGAGACTGTTTTAGAATAACATTCAGCCATCTGGGGGTTGTTTCAATAAGCTTTGCACTCCAACACCTAAAAAAAAAAAGAATCAGCTACTAATTGGAAGTGTTACTTGAGCATTCTTTAAAATTCTTTCCAAAATTAATGAGGGCATATAGTACATAAAGACACACACAGGGAGATAAGCAGCATCGAGAGACATTTGAGCATCTTCCATGAACACAGCTGGTAAATAAGTTCACGACATGCATAAAAATGGCAAATGGGGTTATACTTGTGAGAGCACCTCAGAGGGGCTCGAAACCCCTGAGCAAACTTTAAAAATTTTGCCACAGACTTTCATGTCTATTGTAATATTAAACAACTCTTTGTGCCTGCATAAACAGTCCATTTCATTTTTCCCTTTAATGATACATTGCGACTGCTGAATATTAATCTCACCCGTTCTAAAAGGGAAGTGTGTATTTTTGTCTGTCATTCAGAGTTTTCGTAAATCTTCAGATTTGAAGCAGATTCATCTAATAACGTGTCACCACCCAACTACCTCTGCGTTGCCAACGGTCTGCATGAACAGGAGGCAGAATGAGAGCAAGCGGACCTTGAACTCATGAAATGTCCTATAGTGTTTCCTATTTCACAAAAAGTATAAATTTGTTTTCCAGACCCACTCTCTTTACATGTATCCACGATGAAAGAGGCAGGCATCCTTTTATCTTACTGAGATCTTTGTTTTATAGAAAATATAGAAAACAGAAGAAAATTTGTAACAATGAATTTAAAGTTTCCAGTATTAAGTTACAGTATAAAGTAAATTCCTACATCAATCTAAAACCATTTAAAGTGAATGCAACAATGAAGAAAGCAATGGCAACATCCTATACTAACACATCCTTGACCACAGGGTATCTAAACATGTAATAAGGCAGCTTATCTGTCGATGTATCACTCAATAATTTACTTTTTCATTAAGGGTGTATTTACGTCCGTTGAGTTCAGCTGCCTTATAGTCAACGGCTTACCCCCAACGCCTTTCTCCATTGCTACATATAGAAATGCCCATGTCTCCAGGACCCAGCAGAGATCTGAGGGAAAATGTGGGATACCTGTGAGGGTGTATTCTACGAGAGCACACAGAAGGAGCTGGGTTTACAGAGTATGGGAAAGTCAGACAGTTAGGAGTGACAGAAACAATGGCTTAAAGATATAGCTTTGACTTTGGACCTATGCCATAAACTGGGAAAGAAGAAAACTTATCTACAACTTAGAATATACAGACCACTTTTAAAATACATGGTTGAATTCTTTGCCAATCTTTGAGGATTTGCAGACATAGTGCTTTCTTGGCTAATCTATGGTTTATATAATTAAAATTGTTTTTTGAAAGCCCTTTGAATTTCAAAGCACATAGAATTATTCTTTGCACAGTCCTGGCTCGAGCAATCAGGTAGACCAAGGCTGCACGTTAGTGCATAGAACATTTGTTTTATGATTTACTTAATTCATCATAATATTTACCTCTACTATTTACTCCCAAACAATATTGATCCACTCTTTCCCAAAGCAGGTTATCCAGGCCTGGATCGAACCTGTCTCTGCTAGCAACAGTTTCTCTAGGAAACAGTTCTATTTAAAATGTTCCATAGGCCGTCTAGTTATCCGTTCATTGTTAGGGATGGTGGGAGAGACTATAATAGACAAGCAGCCTCAGCTGGCTGCTGGAAGGAGGACTAGATCTGGTATTATTAAAAGGATAGATGGTATATTCTATGCCCTATGGAAAACAGCTTGATAATACATCTTGACCCAGAACTTATTAAAAAATCCATTACCTTTTTAATTCAACTTCATAATACCCTTTGGAATTTCAATTTAGGCATTTCTTACCAAAATAATAGGTAGCTTTATTACTGAACATGGGAAATAGAATCTCTCATATTGACAACTCTCTTATATAAGGGTTATTAATTTATTATTGACAAATTCATGTTCTTACTCTTTAGAAATGGGGGGGGGCATATCTTTTCCATCGCAGCAGATCTTACATCAACTTTGCGGTTGCTTTGTGTTAATCTTACTGTGGTGCACAATTTCTATTTATTGAGCTGTTATTCTTTGTCTAACAGGGCCTGGCTCAATCCAAAGATTGCTCATGAATCCCGCACCCGGAGAACAGTTTACTTTGCAAACAACCGTGCACACACATTGGGAAGGGATGGCGTTGTACACCCGATCCGGATGGTTATGTTCCCTTTGCAGGATCAAAAATCCCTCGTGGCCGTGGGAAATTCTGCCTCGGCCTCTCATCGTGCACCAGGTGCGCTGGCCGGGAACGGACACCTGCTCCCCTCCTTCCGACGCACAAGACAAACACACGCTCCATTACAAATAACACCACTCTGCTCTGACACGTTTCCTTCCTAGGCGCCTGGCTTTAAAATGTGCTGGTTAAGATAGCAGGTTACCACCGTGCAGGGGACCTCCTGGAAGGCGACTGTCACCCGCCACTGCGTGCAGCTGCTCAGCGCTTGCTCTGCCTGCTGTGGCCTTCTCTTCCCTCCAGCAACCTTGAGTCTTTTAGGTTCCTTCTTTGATATGCTAGTGGCTCTGGTTGGGAGCAGTTGAGAGCGATGGGACACCTTCACCTGCAGAGTGCTCAGTCACCTGG
Organism: Avahi laniger; assembly: GCA_963575035.1. Classification (NCBI taxonomy): domain Eukaryota; kingdom Metazoa; phylum Chordata; class Mammalia; order Primates; family Indriidae; genus Avahi; species Avahi laniger. The sequence continues at coordinate 38,710 of CAUYSK010106243.1, forward strand.
AGCGTGCTGGTGACAGGTGCTCAGACGCAGGCCTTTTCAAACTGATTCCCGAGCATCCTTTTAAAATCCTCTGCTAGAGGAAACTTGTTTGTCGAACAAACTGGGTGTTTTAATAATGGCTCTAACTGACCTGGGAACTGGGAAATCTGGTCGAGAGACGCAGCGTGATTACCCAGAGTTTGCTGATGATTTCAAACTCCTTTTAGCCACAAATTCCTTGAATGGATCCAGTTGGATTTTTGGCATAGCCTGAAATTCATCAGAGGACTTCCATCCATGACAAATGTATTACTAGTAAGAAAAAGCATCAAAACAGCATTAGTAAATGTGCAAATTAGTATTTAAATGACTGTAGCTGTCTGTGGGAGGAAGAAAACTGGGGAAATCAGTACTATATATCTTGCGGATACACAATGTTAAACTCACTTTTGTTTCTGGGTTTTGTTTGTTTGTTTGTTGTTTTTGTTTTGTTTTGTTTTTTTCCTGAATGGTCAAGTTGCTTTTCTTTGTGTTTTAACACCAGTGGTTCCCAGGAGGGTCACGCTGAAGAGACTGTCCACTGAAATTTCCACTTAGCACGAGTACCCTAGAGACAGACCAAAGTCTTTTGGAGAAGGAGGGCCTGCTTCAAACTGTTAGCACTTAGGGATATATTAATTTATCTTGATCCTTCATCATTCAACAAGTTTTCAGCCTTCTCCATTCTTTTTCCTTACAGTGTCCTGTTATTGTTGTTGAAGTGTAATCACCTATTCCCCTTCCAAGAAAAATGACTTTTTAAGAAATTGATGGGATTATATTTTCCCATGGTTAACTCAGAGCACAAGGTAGTAAGAAATTTTCCAGTAACTCTACAGAGAAGGTCAGAATTAGGTGAGGTGCATTGGGAGTAAATCTAGCCAAACTAAGGGAAGCTTAAGAAAATACTTGAAGTACGGAAAATGGCATAGGGAGGAGAAAATTGGCAAGAGCAGGGCCACCAGGGGAGGACGGATGTGACGTGTGTTAGGGAGAATGGGAGAGATTCTGGAATCAGGACGCCAGCCTTTCTTATTAAGTAAATATGTAACACTAATGCAACAGCACAGGAGATAAAGGAGCCTCCAGCCTCAAACGTCTGTGGCCCTGGAATGTAATGCATATGCTTCAAGATTCAGAAAAGTGAAGGACCAGCATTGAGTACAACGCTGTAAGTTGCTTAAAACGTGAATTCTTGCTTCACCGAAAGTAGTCATTCTAGCTAATCAACTTGAGCAGTTTAGCTGGAAAATTGGCGAATGTAATGAAAGTCAGAAATACTTACTATATATGTTGACAAGGAACAGTGGGCAAGGAAAACATGATTTGAAGATAATTCTTTGGCATATTTTCACAAAGCAGTCAGCAATACCAGATCTTCTGACAAACTCAAGCAAAACATTTCCATCAGAGTAGTGATTTCTTTTAAGTCCTGCTATGGAGGGCAATATTCTAGGGTCTCCAGCAGACATGCCTCAGAAGCACTAGCCCCCTGCCGCCGCATACCCTGAGAATCTGAGGACTGTGGTATAAGAGATGAATCACAGGTCAGGTGGCTAATGAGATAGTAATAGCAATAGCTAACAATTGCATAGTATTACTGTGTACCAGGTTTTTCAAGCATTCATATGTATTAATTCGTTCAGTGGTCCCCCCTATACCACCACCAACTCTATGAGATGTGTACTTTTATTATCTCCACTTTCTCAGTAGAGAAGATGAGCCTCTGATAGCTTGCCCACGCTCACAAACACAATAAGTACCAGAGCTGGGATTCAAACCCACCCCAGGCATGCTGGCTCCAGAGTCTTGAGTTTTTCCCTCTATACTATGTTGCTTTCGAAATTTGGCATAACCTTTTCATACAACAATGTATTTCTAGAAGCTAAAGAATAATGATGATAGTTTTTCTTGGTCCCATTGACTTGTCTTCATGCTATTTTTTATTGAAGTTAATATTTAAATAATTTACTTCATTGGCAAATATTCACTAGCAAGCATTAATGAAAAGTCATATTGCTAACTTTTTCTCTAAAATAAATGTTAAATACTGTATAAAATGTAAGGTGAGTGAACCCATACAACAAATGTGAAATGAGCTAAAGTATTAGTAATTTAAGTGAAATTTTATCCATTTGTTTAGGTCAATATACAGTTTTGTATATTTTACCAAAATTATGGGGGGAAATGGAAAAGAACAGAAAAGCAAATTCATTTTTGCAGTGATATTACATTATGTTTTCCTCTTTCCTCTCATCAAATCTAAGGTTACATATCAAGCATTTGCCATACTTTATAATCAGTGTATTTATTATTCCTCAAAACTATTCTCATATACAGCTTATAGGAAATTTATATCACAGAGGGCTAAACATTGAGGCCTAGGTTTTCCTAAAGGTGAATGGTCATCTGGAATAAGTAATGTTGCCTCCATGTTACTATCATGGTAATTGTAATAAAAACTAATTTAACAACTAATATTAATCACTATCTCATTGCTATTCACTGTTGAAAGGTCTCTCATGTTTCTGCACATCTTTCTAATACAGGCACTATAATCTTTTCAAAGATGTTTACACAGTAAATATATTTTGAAGTTAAAAACAGGGTCTCCTGCCAGGGCAAAGGGGAGATTTACTCACGACAAGAGGAGAGAATTAGTATCTTCCTAAAAGATGGACATGCTTACTGCCCATTATAAAACCTTTGGGTTCCTAAGCTGAAAGCCCCCTTCCTGTAATATAACTCACTCATGTGCAGGTGTTTCTGGGCCCTCTTCACGTTGTCCTGTGAGAACTGGGGATCAGTGTACCGGCACAAGGAAAGCTATGGCTACTTGGCAACTGCATTGCTGTGTGAATAATAAACTTTAGAGAACCCAGAAGTCATGAAACTATAGCAGGCCAATTTGTTAGCTTGCAAGTAGGGCAAAATCTCAGACCCTTCACATTTGACAGCCTTCTCTCCACCCCAACACACATGCTGGAATGGTCAGCTCAGTGAGAACAGAGTCCTTGTCTCTCTTGTTTACTGCGGTCTCTGCAGTATCTAAAACATCATCTGTTCACAGTAGGAGCTCAGTAAGTGTTTGTGAACTGTATAGAAGAGAATAAAGCATTCTTATTTACTCACTGAAAAACTAATCAATGACCCACAACAGGACTGTATTTGTAGACATCTGTTCAACTAAATTAATTTTATTAGATTGCTTTTGACTGCCTTTATATTATTAATACTTCTAAAATCCACATTCTAATGATTATGTTTGATCATCTGTATAAAAATGCAGATAAGAATGTGGAATTCTTCCCACAGAACTCATTACTCAAAAGCTTGAACACCCCCAAGAAGCAATCTTTTTAGTATCACATAGATCTACGCACAGACCTAGGCGACCTCACCTAAAGCTGCAGTCACTCACACTCTTGTAGTGAGCCCTGAGCCTTCGCAAGGGAGCAGGAAGCCCCAGTATCACCATGAAACTCCCTGGATCCCCTGTAGGGATTAACAACATTCCTCCCCTTCTACTGGTCACCTTGATCAGACCTTACCAGTTCTCATAAAGTTGTCCATGGCCAATATGGAGTATGGGAATTGTGGAAAATGGGATATGAAATATGGAAACCGTTTGTCAAAAGTTCACTAGGCAGCAAAGATACACTTCACTGTAAGCAGTGTTGGTAAATGAAGCAACGCTCGCAGATACTGCACAAACTTTGAAGCACGCAGACAGCTTTGCTAACTGTCTCATAGCTGGTAGGCATGAACCTCTACGGGAAAAGAGGAAAGACAGAGAATAAAGGAGCGAAAGCTCAAAAGGAGAACCCATGGTTAGTAGTGTAATGAGTCAAAGAGTTCAATTTCTCTTTTCTCAGAGGTACCAGCTTAGACTCACTCTCTTCTAAATGCTTCTAAATTGATAGGTGCTTTTAAACATGAAAAGATCCAAAGTGGTTTTGGGGAAAGAGGGGGTTGAGCCAGAGAAAGCAAGAAGCACAAGGAAGGCCCCTTTGCTAAGAAACACCTCACTAATCAGTTTCATTGACATTAAATATTCTCCTTTTAAAATACACATATTCCTTGGGAAGGAGTTACTTTGTTCAGCTCAATTTCTGACTTGATTATTGATAGATGGGTTTGAAACCAAAAGGAGTTTTGCTCAGGGGCTGGTGGCAGTGTGGGAGGAACGATCATTTGGAACATGAGTGACTTTGGAGGTGGCCAGATCTGAGGGACACATGCTTTAGGGACTTGAAAACAGCCAAGGGAGCAAGGAGAGGGGGCACCAGGAAGAGGGAGGGGTGTCAAACAGGGAAAATGTACTTTATCGACCTGACAATATTTTCTAGTACTACTGGCCAGCGGCCACTGAACATCATTCCCTGGGTCTCCTTGGTCTCCAGGGTGGTAGGATACCGAGCCCTGCTCTGTTTGAAAGAACAGAAAGTTAAAAGTTCAAAGATGTGGATGTGACTCTCTCAGAATGAGCAGTTCATTGGCCACGTTTCTTTTGTCTGCCTCACCCTGTAGCTCTGCCAGATAGAATAATTGGGACCTACTTCTACCACTCTTCCCAGGATATTTTAAGAACAAGTGAGTGAATTTCCTTGTGAACCAAATTTGGTGCCAAAATCTGAGTAACACTAGAGATTTAAAATTATAAATGACAATCCCGTGGGTGACTGATGTTCTCGTAGCTTATTCTGTGTAACAGGAGTAAGCTGCTTATGTGTAGGTTTTTAAGAATTAAGAGTCTTGGTACCTACAAATTTAATATTCTTAGAAAAAAATAAAGTTGCCCTCTGCACAATAACAAACAAATATGATTTTATTAGGGCTTTAGAACCCTTTCTGGGAAGTCTGAGAATATGGGAGCAGAAGAAGAGGACTGATTTCTTCATGCCCAGTAGACTCCTAAAATAATATTCATTATCTCGTGTAATCTCCATAGCAACCTAAAAAGAAATTTCTATTAGTATGCCCATTTTGTAGATTAGAAAACTGAGGCATAATGCATATCTAATCCAGTACCACAGCCAATAGAAATGCTGAATCCAGAATTCAAATACAGACACTGTGACTCAGTGACACACTCTGTGAAGGGAGTCAGCAAACTGTCTCATTAAAGAACTGAAGAGTGAATATTTTCAGCTTTCCATTCACAACTATTCAATTCCGCATAGCAGTGGAAAAGCAGACATAGACGATATGTAAATTAACAGGGGTGGCTACATGCATAAAACTTTATTTACAAAAACAGATAGGTGGCTGGCTGGATTTGACTCCTGGCTATGGTGCCAATCACTGCTGTTAACCACTATTGTATGATGTTGCCTCTTGGCATATATAATTTCAAACTGGAAAACTGAAATTATTTGGTTGCTTCTGTACATCGGTTGCTATTTGGTACACATTGACCTCCTTGGCATTCTGTTAAGTAGCCCAAGATGATGATGCATTGAAAATGTAAGGCTCCCTTTTTTATGAAAGCTTAGGTTTTAGCAATTACATCTGTTGGGACATCCCATAATTTATCTCTGAGACATAGAGGCACGGGAGGCTATGTTTTATACTTGCACAGTCCTCTAAGGCTCTTGACTAGCAAGAAATCGCACTCCACTGACTCGAAAGGCTACCCCATGTAGAGCATCCAGCTTGGTTGTTAGGGTATTTGTTTGTAAAGACTGAGCGACACTGTGATATGCTCTGATGATCCAGGACAGATGTGGGGTTAAAGTCTAAGCTGAAAATAATCCTGGGGAACTTAAACTAAGATCAGAGACATTTCCACCAGGCATGTGGCAAGTTGGAGGTTGGAAAATGTGCTCTGTCTCGTATGATTTCGGCATCCCACTGAGCCCCTGACCTTTGACACTTACAGCTGCGACGGGAGGAGGTCGGATTTACAAGTGGTGCTGACCTCGTTGTCAAGGGAAGTAAAGTAGCTTTGGTTCCACTCTCCATCCCTTAACTTGACAAGAAGGGAAATGGCTTCTGCAAAAAATCGTGAAGCTGACCCTATGTGCTTCCTGCAATTTGGTGCTTGTGTATTTATATCTCTGTTCTTCACTACCTCCTCTCTGAAGATGGTTGTATTCATTTTGTTTGGGTGCTGCATTATATGCCTAAATCCCAGCAAAACCGGGCACTAGCAATGAAGTGTTCGTTCTGACAAACTAGCAAAGACATAGACCAATTCACTGGTCCCTAAATCACAATATTAGCATTTAAGCATTAGGCTAGGTTTGTGGTTTTCTTTCCTCTATTTATATTCTATTTCTCTCTCCCTCCCTCTCTCCCTCTTTCTCTCTCATTCTACCTAGTTACCTTGTTTCTATAGTTACTAATAGCAGAGCTACCCTCAAAACTATAATGGAGTTTGCCTCTCCTATTCTTATTTTAAAGAAAATAGAAAATTGAGTACTTTGAAACTTAGTGAATTCCTGCTTTTTAATTGCTCTGCTTCTGATGGAAAATCCACTTTACCGTACCTGATTTTATGTCATTTGAAATGGGATTGCCATCATGCCCACATTTAGATTATGGGACAGATGAAGTCATTGTTTGTGAACTGAATCCTAGAAAATAAACGACTGTTCTCATTTCCAAAAGGAAGTGGTAGATAATAAAACCTACGTGTATTCACACAAATTTTTTTAGATACTCTGAATTAAGAGAAAATGTGTTATTCACGTTGGCAATTCCAAATTCCAATTAAATGTTCTCAAGAAAAAAATGCCACTCAACGTTTTACAAATAAAAGTGTCTCTTTTTTGGCCTGGGAGGTATAAAATGTTTAACAAATTTATGGTAAGGCAAATTTTTTTTCTATCAATCAATCCCTAGAGGGCATTAACTGCTCCTAAGGGAGTTCGTTACAGAAGATGGCACAGCTGGCCTGCACAAAAGACACTGGGCCTGCTGAGAAGGAGGAGGAGGAAACGGAACACTAACATCACATCCCGCTCGTGCCCAGGCCCACTGACCCTGTATTCATTCCAGATAATTAATTTACAACACGTTAAACCTCAGTGTGAAGAAGGCTGTTATGCATCGATTGTGTAAGAATAAAAAGTGTTATTGATTTAGGATTTCTATCGTGTGCCGACAGAAAAAACACTGACAATCAAGTCATATCTCACAGATGGAGCAAGACCTGTGCTGAAGGACAACATCGCTAAATAAGTGCACTCCGGAACACACTTAGCTGGAACGACACTGTCTGAAAGGTGTTCCGCAGGGTGAACTGGAAAGCATAATTAGAACCCACCGAAGTGTCTAATAAATATTGATAAATAAGCACTCTAGAAATCAAATTTGGGGATGTGATAATGATCCTCTTTACAGTAAAGATCTAAAATAGCTCCCTGCCCTCTGCCAAATCCAACCATTAATATTTATTAAATAAAATATGAGTGTACCATTAATTTTAAATATCTGACATGAATCGAAGTTTTTTCCCATTTGAAGTATAGAAATTATAAGGATGAGGCCACACAAGTTTGAAGTCATGTTTTGTAGATACTGAAAGAACCAGTTATTGATTTGAAAAATCAAGTGGCCTCGTTAACTAGCATAACTCACATATTGGGAGAAAGAAGAAACAATGAGTAAAAGTGTTTGGGCTCAAATCCTCAGTGACCAAGAGCAAGTCACTGCACTTCTCTGAAGGCCCAATAGTCACGTCTGTAAAGCAGAAATAATAACACTCACTCTACTTTCTCAGAGGGCTATTAAAAGGAATAAATGAGATAATACGTGAAAGTGATTGAAAATATTATTCAATCTTATTCAAAAATGTTATGGAAATTACTTCATTTGAAAATTGATTTAAAAGAATGTAATGACAAGGAGGACGTTTTCCCCCTGGGTGATACATTCTAAACATGGCTTTTTAGCATCACAGATTCTCTCCATTTTTCCTAAGGTTTACAATAACGTAATTTAACCTGAAAGTACTTATGTTAGGTAGGAAAAGCGGGAAAGGATGGAGGTGCACAAATCAGTGGCAAAGTAAAAAAACAATCCCTCTTGAGCATTTAGCACTCTTAAAAATTTGGATGCCCCTAACGCTATGGTACAAAGCAACACGACCTGAGTCCTTTTTCTAATGCAAGACCCTCTATGTGTATTAAGAGGACGTGATCACATAGAATATCAAAAATATTTTTGTCTTGTTTTATACATTGTCTATCCAAATACCTTTTTCACATGTAGCTTATCCACAATAGAAAGTTGAAAGGACCATCAGTAGGTAATTATATTGACCCTTTAAAACTTCTTCCTATAATAAAAAATAGAATTGCTCCAATGTAGTGGAGCTACATTGTTGAAATGGTAACCACTAGCCACATGTGTATAGTTAGATTTAAATTATAAAATTAGAAGTTCAGTTCTTCATTCACCCCAGCCACATTTCAAGTGCTCAATAGCCACCCTCTGCATTGGACAGAGCAAATATAGACTATGTCCATTCTCAAAGAAAGGTCTAGTAGACCATGTTGTTATAGAAGCTCTTTGAAGTCAGAGTCCCAGCTCAGCATTTCTAGGTATTCAGCCTCACCCACTTCCTTGGCATAAACTATTCTTACTCTTCACCAAGGAACATTGTGAGGTCTTGCCCTTCCAACTTCTCAAACCCTGAGTTTCTTGTAGGGTATGAAACAATTAAATTGTTTTGTTTTTCGCCAACAGTCTCAGCACCTTGTTGGAGAACCACGCTTATGAGAGTAGTAGCATTTATGCAATGAAAAAATAATTTAGAAATAAAAGAGGAAAATTGAGTAAACAAAGGGTCTACCTACGTTGTCTGGAATCCACCTTCCAAATAGGATCCTAAAACTTAGGTGACTTTGTTTTTGAAAAGTAAATAGACTTCACTTAGTGGGTCAATTGTCATGTCCACTGTACTTACAGACTCAGTGGTGTCACACAGAACTTTTAAAACTCACAGAAGGATAAGAATCAATATATGATCAAAGTAGTTGAGAAGACAGTCTCATTAAAGTACCTACTGGCCCATAAGACTGAAGAAAGTATAGCTGTCAGCATAACCAGAGTGAGTCATTTAAGGGGAAGCAGAAGAGAACTACTATTTATTAAACACCTAATATGTACTCACAGTAACCCTATGAAATGATTACATTTACAAGAATAGAAAACTGATATTTACAGTATGTATAATTCTCCAAAAGTCACACAACTATTAACTAATGTATGTATCATTTAAATCTACATCTATCCAGCTTTAGGGCTCTTATTTCTTCCATTATACTTTAAAAGCCTCCAAAGAGAACAGTATTGAGATTCCTGCCTTCTGACTATGGATAGAATCAAGACTTAAAACTTTCCTCAGAAAGCCAAGAACAAAATATAGCATAAGGTGAAAACTTAAGGGCAATCAAACCTGATATGCAGGAACAAGTCACAAATATGTAGAGTGCTAAATAGAAGGGTACTGGGTACTTCAGTATCAGAGAAGTTTGCACAGCAAAGGTTGCAAGACTTATAGAATAACACTCAGATGCTGTTCAGATACAGAAGGGATCTTTCATTGTAACTAAAAGTGAGAATTAACACAGATACCAAGAAAATCTAATAAGAAAAGTAGAAGGTAAGAAGCTGGAACGAGTACCTGTGTCCAGATGCCTATAGAAAGAAGATTTAATCCCTAGTAAGCAGACATAGAAATATATAAGACAAAAACAATAATTTATACACTTAAAATGTCTCTTAAATATGCAGACTAACCATGGCAGTTTGAAAATCTTCTCAAGGAATTTATATTTTCCAAATTGAAGAACATATTTTTGCTTCAAGCCATAATGGATAACTGGAACAAGACTTGCCTTCCCACTGTAAAAAATTGAAAAGTGAACAAAATACACAAAACAACTGTTTTCAGACCTTGGACAACAGAACCCATAAGACTATGTCCCTGAGACAAAAGAAACAAAGATGATAAGTCCTATGATTGTGCCAGCTTTTTATCTAGGCATTATTTTTGGATTATAGTGCAGAGAGGGGGAACTCAAGCAGATCATAGTGATACTTCTGAGTTAAGGAGATAAAAAAGGGAGTTCAGAAAGGCTGTTGTGGCTGGAGTTTGAGGGGCACAAAACTAGAGAACAAAAGAATCAAGCTGAACTGCAGCAACCTGCCAAAATAAAATTTAGCATTATCTAAATGAAGACCCAAAATTAAGTACTAAATTAAAAAACATTTACAATGCCCTGCATCCAATAAAAATTATTAGACATACAATGATGTAGAAAAATGTAATCCATAACCAAGAGAAGAGTCAGTCAATAAAAGCAGACCCTCCAATGACAGAGATGATGAAATCAGCAGACAAGGACACTGAAACAGCTATTATAAATATGTTCAAGCATCTAAGAGAAAATATGAACATAAGTAGGAGGGAAATGGAAGATATAAGAGGGAACCAAATAAACCTTAAGGTGCTGAAATTTAAAATATCTGAATTGAAAGATTACATCAACTGCAGATTAGACACTATTGAAGAAAAGATTAATACATATAAAGACATAGCAGGAAACGCTATCCAAACTGTTTCAGAAAAAAAAAGACTGGAAAAATACTTCACAAAGACTCAATGACCTGTGGAATAATATTAAGTGGTCTAACACATATAGACATACATTGTTTTATTGTACTTTATTGTGCTGTACAGATATTATGTTTTTTACAAATGGAAAGTTCATGGCAACTCTGTGTCAAGCAAGTCTATTGGTGGTAGTTTTCCAACAGCATGTGCGTACTTCCTCTGTGTCACATTTTGGTAATTCTCAAAGTATTTCAAACTTTTTCATTATTATTGTAACTGTTATGGTGATCTGTAATCAGTGATTCTTTGATGTTACTATTGTAAATGTTTCGGGTCACCACAAGCTCTTGCACCCATTTTAGAGCTCAGTAAATTGAATCCTAGAGTTAAGTTGCCCAGTTAAGTAGCAGAAAGGGACTAGCACCCAAGTGGTAGATTGTTACTTTCAAAGGATCAGATTATTCTGTCAGCATGAATTCTATGTATATTTGCTTTCAAAGATGATTATAATAAGGCCAAAAAAAGATACTCTTAAAATTCTTAAACAATAAATCCAGTTCCTCTTAGTAACTAACCAAAATGTGAACAGTCATGAATGAATGTCGTCATCTTAGGATAACAATGCATATCTTACATGTATTTCATCACATGCATTTGTTTTTCAAAAACTGGCTTTCCATTTTGATTACGGATGGTCCTCCTTGATTTTAAAAAATATAAATAATAAGTTTTATCTTTAGAAAACAACATGAAAAAATTAGTAAAATTTTTCTACAATACTTCAGCAATCCTTGGCACTCACTGCGGCGTTTATGGGCCACTGAGCTCAGCCTCCTGGTCCAGGCCAACGGTTAGGCATCGTGTTGCCAAAGTCAATTTCTCTCTCTGTTCCAGTCGCCATGTCAGTCTTTCTCCATTTTTCAACTTTGTGATCCCTCCCCTTTCAGTTCCCTGCTGCCTATAAAGCAATCTAACACAATCTTTCAAATATCAATAATTTGTCTACGACCATACCACCCTAAACGCACCCAATCTCATCAAATATCAATAATTCAATTCAACAAATATGTATAAAGTGCTGCTATGTGCTAGGCACTCTGCTAGGCTCTAGGAATTCAAACTTGCAGAGTCAGTCTTTTCCCACAGGGAGGCCATAGTCCAGGAGAGAATGCAGACATATCTCTATATCTCTCACCCTCTGTCTGTCTCTTCCTGCCTCTTTATTCCTTTCCTCCTCAGTCTAAAGGGAGAAAGAGCAAAGACAGAAACCCAACCACTTCTCTGCTAGCCAAACTCACACCCTGGCCCACAGCTCCATCAGTCCAAAAGAAGGGGCATCTTTTTCTAAGGGGGTAGCTTTGCACAAAGTTTCCCTGTGTGATTAGAAAGGTCTTCTTTCATTCTTTCCGTCCATCCTTCTTTCCTTCCTGCATCAGTATTGGCCACAGTTTGTGCTAGGTGTGAGACATCCAACAGTAACCAAGACAGTGTCTCTATACTCATGAATCTTACAGCCTAAACTATTAAAATATGAATAGCTAAAGTGCAATACAAGAAGAAGAATGCAGTAATGAAAATATGTAAGATAAGTAGCATAAAAAGAATAACTAACTCAGGCTGAAAAAGAAAAGAATGATCAGAAGAGTCCACATCTTAGCTGGGCTTGAAACGTCAGTTGAAGTTTGCTGAATGGACAAAAAGGAAGAGCAGCCAGTCAGAGAAGATAGACTACATGAAGCTCATAGGTGTGAAACACCACTGTTTAGTCCTGTTTGCTCTGACATTAGGGCATTTGCTACTTCCCACTCTTCAACTAGCCTCAAAGTGGTCCCACAAACTACAATCAGCTTTGAATAAAGATTCTAAAACTGTATTGTTTTCCTAGTCCAGGAAAAAAATAATCATTCGGGTAGCATCAATATGCTATATTTTCATCTAGAAATCTACCTCAACAGATGCAAAACTATATGGCATTAGAATGTGCTATAATCTAAAAACAGGCAAGGGTCAAGTAAAAATATGAAAAAATGTTATTTCAAAGCAGAATCAAAGCAGTAAAAAAAAAAAAAAGTATTATTTAAGTTGGAAAAAAAAAAGAGTTCCTTTTCTTCAACTTCACTGTCAATCTGTACTGGTAATTACCTAGACATTCGCTGCAACTCTTCCCTGCCCTGCTGCTGGGTGCAGATAGCTTGACGAACAGATCTCTGCGCATCTTAGCAAAGCATGGATGGAGGTTATTGACCACATTTGTTTATGGGTCTATTCAACTACTGAGAAATGTTTGCTTAGGAAAGAGCTAGGGTGGTGCCATCATAAGAGCTAACCCACCCATTTCTTCATAGGACATGTTGGTCCTCTTGAAGTGAGGTCTGAGGTCATTTGTGGGGCACCAGAGAGGATGAATGAATGCATGGCTGATTTTATGAGGTCTGCTGAGAGATAAGGAGCAGGCTGCAGCTTTAACTGCTACAAGGTCAAATACTTGACCAAAAGTGAAAACAAAGATGAAGGAAGCAGAATGTTGCAAAAGACAGAAAGAAAAAAAACAAAGAGACTCTCTTAAAATAATATGATATAAAAGATGCACTGCAAAATAATAGTACTAAGGTAGCCCTAGGAATCTTTGCTTGAGTTCTGTTCTGTCTTTTTATGATCATCTCAAGTAACTAAGTACATATGGCATGTTTGTAAGTAAAGCAGTCGATGAACTTAGTTACACCTCTGCATTTATTACCGTGCCCCTGAGTATTATTAACTTTTACACTCCCCATAAAATATAATTTATCACTTAAATAATTTGCTTTGTGTCAGGGTTCAGTGTGCTCCAGTGCTTTCTTGCTCATTAAATGAGATATTTTTACTTAATGAGCCAAGGATGTCCTTTGTATTTAACATTTGAATTGATTTCTAACACTTCATTTTTATAATAGTTTGGTATGTGATTCCAAAAAATGTGGGTTTCATTTCACAATGCCAAAGGAAAACAATTCAGAAAATTGTTGAACGCGTGAGACATTTTAAGTGATAAGAAATGGTTTTATCCTTAACTAACCATTAAGATCGAGAGAACAAAAATCATGAAAGTATGCAACCATAAAATAATTAATTTCTTTGCTCTAGGAAGCACATAGTGGAATTTGGGAACTGACATATCTACTGATTGTTCAAAACAAAAGTTCAGCTCTAAGCCACTCTGAAAAAAAGTTATGATCTGATGCAGAAATACAAAGTCAAAGCTGCCGTGGTTAACTGAACATCTTGGGATTGTTTTCAACGTGTGTAACCACTAGCTTCTAATTCAGCATTGTCCACGTGATAAAAATGACTGGCTTTTTGCAACTTTTTTCCATTTAACCAACCAAAGCTTAAGAACTGAAATCCCATGTTTTCTAAATTATTTTTCAACCTTTTAGTATTCTAAACAGTTTAGGATACTTACTGTCACCAGGCAGGGAAAGAGGGGAAAACCTGGCAGGAAAAGAGGAGAATAAAGATATCTTTGATCTGAGTACTACAGGCAGAAAACTATTATTAATCCAAATTATTCATAATTCACTATATATATGTATATATATGTGTATGTATCTTAATGTAAAGCTTCTATTTTGTATAGCAGCACACTGGATTTATCTCTTTTTTTGAGACAGGGTCTTGCTCTGTCCCCTGGGCGACAGTGCAGTGGCGTCATCATAGCTCACTGTAACCTCAAATTCCTGGCCTCAAGAAATCCTCCCGCCTCAGTCCCCCAAAGGCTAGAATTACAGGTGTGAGCCACCACACCTGGCCTGGATTTATCATTTATTATTCTCCTTTAAATAGGTATAAGTGAGCATATCATTAGAGTAAAATATAGAATCATTAAGGAAAGCAGGATTTAAAAGATTTGAGAATAAAACAATTGAATGCTCATTTTCATTTTACAGAGTCTAGAGAATTCGAGTACTTCCCCCTTGCTTCTCACTCAGAATTATCTCCCATTCTGGAGTCCTCACCTTTTCTTTCAGATCCATGAAAATGGACCATCAACGAGATCATCTATGATGACAAAATGTCTAGATTAATAAGACTTTGGAATACTAGTATTGCAAAATTGCTCAGAAAACATTTCCATGGTTGAATAGCTGTGGAAGTGATGCCTACTATAGATTTCATTTACAGATTCACAATGCACATTAGCATTTTTAAAACTATGGGAGATTCTACAAAGAAGAAATTGGTTTATCCCAGATTTCCCACACTTGTTTGACTACAGAAATTTTTGATTCAATAACACCTTTGAACACCCGTATAAACTGGGATTTCCTCAAAAAGAATGTGGGAAATGGCTAAACAATTAAATTAAATTAATCAAATAACCAGTTGATTGGGTGGGAGTGTTTATATTTTAGAAAATATCCTTCCCCATGGCCCCCATCCCAACCCCCAGGGCAGCCACTTTGCACAACTCCAAGGACTGGTCACTGCTCAGATTGTAGCTGTGTGAATGGCACCTCCTAGAGTTGCACTGGGGGGCTGTAGGCCCCTAACTTGTATTTGGTTTTTCTAAATCTTGAGGTTTGTAGCATATAGACCATATCTGTTCTATATCTAATAAGGAAATCAATTAGTTTATATATTTCACTAGAGAAATGAATACATTATTAATAAATGGAAAGATGCATTTGATTTAGAGAAAAGTTTAAAACATAAAATATTTCAAAAAACGCAGATTTACTATTTGGAAGAACAGAATTTTGTATCTTTGGGATTCATGCCCTGAAGAATCTAACTTTAATAAATGGAATAGTAATCACTTTAAATTAATTAAAATAAATTATTTTCAGTTAATTTATCATTAACATTATTATTCATTTTTTAAAATTGCCCCAAGTCCTAAGGTAGTATAAATTTCAAGTTACAGAATCCAAAATAATAAAAGTTTAGTAAATCCTGATAATGTGGTTCAAAATATATATTAAAGAAAAACAGGGCATTTCTACATGACTTAATGGGATTTTTGAACAATTGATTCACACACCTTAGATTCCTTTAATTGTTGAACCACTTTTCTAATATAAACAGAAGCAATGAGTAACATTTTAAATGGCATACAGCAATGTTGTTCTATAAAATGACCACTGGTACAAAAAAAAAAAAAAACCTTTCAGTTACCAAACATATTTGAATTTTAATTCTGTTAAATATTGTAACTCTCTCCTTTCATTCTAATATGTATATAATCTTTAAAATGTATGCACATTTTAGTTTTATGTCTAGAGAAATCACCATAAATGGATGTAGTTGGAAGACCCACACACTGAGATATGCCCATGCCCGCAAAAGTAGCCTTCTCTCTCCTCCTCTTTATCCTCCAGCAAAACCAACACAACCCCAGGAAGCCTTCCTTGAGACTTCTCCTGCTCCAAACTGGTTTAGATACCCAGTTTCTAACTCTAAGTAATATCTCATGCCTATCTCTTCTATTTTACTTCCCACATTTTATCATAATTATTGCTTTCTTTGTTCATTTATGGATGCTCAAAAATGAGGAGTAAATGAACAAATGAATCATTAAACAGATGGCAAAACTCTTAGAAATGAAATTAATATGTAATGCTCTAGATTTGGGTAAGATGATCAAAGGAATTTAGTGATGATGCTACTTTAAGGAATAGAATGGTTTGCTGGGGAGACAGTGGAAAGCATTATTGTCTCTCTGGAGATTTTTGGTTTTAGGACTTCGTTTTTTTTAATTTTAAATTAAGTAAATGCGACACCAATTTTTTCCAGAATAGGTTCTATTTAGTTTTAAGTCAAATATGTGAGTTCTATAAAATTCTCAAGCTCTTTTTAAGACTGTAAGATGCTGCCCCCCGCCTTCATGGCTCTCTCAGACTTTGACAGACTTTCCTGCATTACAGTAATGTTAATATACTTTTCTCATGAGGAAGAAGCTAGTACCAATTTATGTTTTCCACATTGTTTTTAAAATTGAGGCCTCATGTGATACTCTTCACTGACTGCAGATCTTCTAGCACTAGTCCTTCTGAGGAGGTCCACCATATTTAGTGTCTCGAACTGAAAAAAGAAAAATCTCTATGACCTTGTTTGGTTGAAAGAGTGCAGTCAAGTTAGGCCCTTGGAGAGCAAAGCCCTAGAAAGCAAAACACACCTCGTAGTCTTTCTCAGTGATGAGAGACCCTTTCTAGAAATGGCCCCTTTTCGGAAGCCTCAGCAGAAGCAGTTGCTAAACACAGAAACCAGAACCCCAGTTTACTAACATGGCCCTGGTCTCTTTCCATGAGCCCTTATTTCAATGGATTCAAAAGACGGAGATTCTTAGCTATCACCACAAGCCTCCTTCCATTATAACCAGAGTTTTGCTATTACCAGATATTTCCTCTAGTGTTTCATTGGAGTCCCTGAGATATTTTTTCTTACTGACAACGTAGTTTGCAATTTGTCCAGGCCCATATCTGGGAAGGGGCAAGGGCATTTTATTGTATCAGAGCAAACATTCATTATAGAAATCAGAAGAAAAACGCCAGACCTTCCACTATTAGCCATCACTTTCTTTCCCTCTGCATCTAGCTCTCAGGTGAAGATGAGCTAATGGAGGTGGATGTGGTTGATTCTCCTATTGCATCCTCCATACCCTGTAACTTTCATGCCGTTCTTGCCTTTGGTGCAACAGCTTGATGTGTCGCACCAGCAAACTGATCCTGCTCATTTGTTCTCCAAAATGCAGTTTCAACTCTGCAGTAGTGGCTGTGAATATATGGGAGGGAGTCAGACAAGTATATATCTCAGGTCTCTCGGCACTTCCCAGTATTTCATATTCAGCAAAGACAAAAATGAGCTGCATAATGCTTGAAAATCACATTTACAAACCAAACAGAATTTTGCCAAACAAATAAAATACAGTTAATTTTCTCTTATAATAGCCTATCTTGTAAATTCATTAACAGAATTGATATATTAGTCCAAATCAGATAGTTTGTATCATTAAAATATCCATAAGCAAATTTGTTTTACATAACAGCTAAATAACCCTGCAGAGAATACAGGCTCGGGGGAACAG
The DNA here is from genome assembly GCA_963575035.1 of Avahi laniger. Lineage (NCBI taxonomy): Eukaryota > Metazoa > Chordata > Mammalia > Primates > Indriidae > Avahi > Avahi laniger. Next base: position 56,358 of record CAUYSK010106243.1, read on the forward strand.
AAAGTGAAAATACAGTCTTACCAGCATGATTTAAATTAATTAAACAAACATTAGTACCTTCAAGCAGTTGCACACTATTGCTTTAAGTCTGTGGTGGGAAAAGCTGTAATTTACATGTCCAATCATTTTAATACTTTCTATGAATTAGATCTACACAGTAGCTTTGTTAGCTGATGCTGTAAACAAAAGATACAGTTGAAAACACATGCTATAATAATTAAAATATTATTATGCTGACACCATCTTTCTTCTACGATCTTGTAACATCTGTATTGACTGTGATAAGCATTGATTATCTGGAGTGATGTAAATATTTGGGAAGTTAATAACAATCAGGGATTCAGGGCATGCTAAGACAGCAAAGATAAATCACAGGCAATCCAGATCAAAGCAGGTTTGTGAATAAGCTTGTTTTTATAGTTAATGACTCACTATAAAGTGCATATACACATTTCTTTTCTTCAATGAAATGCACAAGGAAATGCCATAAAGAAACATCCCATCCTGTGTAGCATTTCTGTACATCTGTCGAATTTCCATATGTAGAGAGGAGGATGTCAACACACAGCACTACAAAGACTGAATTGATCCAATCCATCAAGTACTTAACATGCACTTTTAAAATCATTAAAAAGTTCTTTGAATTATTAAGACCTTTTTTCAGAAGGAAAAAAAAGAAGCCTACAACTTATAAATCTTGCATTTCCTGAGAGGTTAATTTAAGGATGCCAGGGTCAGCAGTTATCCAGTTCTAGCAAAGATTGTGAAATTTCCCTTCGAATATGGCCTGATACTGAGTCACTTGCTTTTTTGTTGTTGTTGTTGAGAAAATTTCACCCAGCATCACCAAGAGGACACTTTACGCTCATCGTGAACCTTATTTGAAGAATAAACACACGCTTAAGGCTCGGAACAGGGGCTGTTTTCCGTTTTTCAAAATGGATGCAGAAATAACTGATGGTCTGTAACCTATTTCTCACATGTATATGTGAAGATGCACAGAAGCTTTACATATGTAGAGTAAACCTCTCAACTTAATCTGAAAACTAAGCATGATCTGTCTCCCGTCACATGAGATGTAGCCTCATCTATCACCGCTTAGCTTCTTTTAAAGCTTCTCACACTCTCTCCCAGCACCTCCTAGTAGTCCGTCTACCCACAACACACCTTCCCCTCCTGCCTGCCTGTTTAACTGCTCCTGGGCCCATCACAACATGATTTAGTTTTCATACCCTCTGGAAAGTCATTTTTGACGCCCTCTACTTTCAATCAACCGCATTTTTAAGGTACTCCCACAACACCCTACACTTAGCTCTACCACAGTATTTATCTCATTGCATTGAAACGGCCATTTGTCTTCTCTGTTTCTCCACAAGTCTATGAGGTGTTTGAAAGCAGGAGCCAACCTTGATTCAGCTGTCTATTCCCAGGGCATGGTAAATAGCATCCACTAAGTACATGCTCAGTGAATAGAAAAATAAGTCAACGACACATTCATTCTCATGGTGTCATTTGACTGTAAGAAAGGTGTCTCACATCCACAATAGAATATGGACTTATCCTAAGCAAGTTCCAGGGATCCAGAGTGTCCTAGACTGCTCCTAATACTTTAGACAGAATCTAGATCTGTGGGCTCTGGGAGCAAAGTGAAAAGGAGCCAAGAGAAAAACTGTAATTGGTCTGGATTTTTATCTTAGAACAAAGCTGATAGGTAGTCAATATGATAACCAGTGTTTTCCAAAATATCCTAACTAGTAAAATGCTTCCCAAACCTGGTTGATTCCACTTCTGAGTGTCTACTCCAGAGATGGGAGTTGGAAGGAGGGGGTGGAGGCTGGGAGTGGAGGGGACTGGGGAGGGGGAGGGGAAAAACATGTCCACAATAAGACATAAAGTAGAAGATTCATAGTGACATTATTTATAATAGCCAGAAATTGGAAACATCTCAGGTATTCTTCAACAGGTGAATGGCTAAACATTCGATGGTATATTCATAAAATTAAATATTACTCAGCAATAAAAAGGAACAAACCACTGATGCACACTACGTGGATAGATCTCAAAAGCTCTATGCTGAGAGAAAGAAGGCTCACACAAGAGAGTACAGATTGTGTGATTCTTTTTTCTATGCAGCTCTAGAATAGGCAAAACTAATCTATGCTGAAAAAGAAAATAGTGGTTGCCTATTCTCAAATGGGGCATGAGGAAAGTTTCTAGGGTGACGATAATGTTCTGTATCCTACACAGATATAGTCTGCGTAGCCTGTAGGTTACACAGGTATACATTGTCATTACAATGTACCAAATAGTACATTTAAGATAAGTGCCGTTCACTATATATAATTTTACCTTAAAAATCATACATAAATATTGAGTTCTAGTTAATGGTATACCTGCTGAAGTGTTCAGGAGTGACACGTACTGATGTTTTTAACTTACGTTGAAATATATCAAAGATAAGATCGACTGATGGATGGAAAAGGGATGGGAAGATGGATAGATATGTGATAAAGTAACAATAGCAAAATGTTAATCGTAGACTCCTGGTGGTAGGTATATGTGTGCTCACTCTATGATTCTTTCAACTTGGTTGTATTTGAATTTTTTTTATAATGAAATGTCAAAAATAAAGTATGTATTCTGTGTCCCCCATCCCAAGCTACTAGGGAGCAGGGGACTGAGGTGCAAACCTGCTATTGATCTATGTCAGTTAAGTTTCCCAAGTGATTTTTATACAGCCATCAGCTTTGGGTTTATGGGATTAATATTTAGGATCTACCAGAATTTGGCCCAATCTAATAATGTTTTAAGAATCCATATCCCCCCCCCCCCCAATTTTTTCTCCCACCTCTCATGAATCGATGCCTTAAATTCCACCAATATAGATTCACTCTGTGAGGGAGAAGTAAATAAGCCAGTAAATCAATAATATACACACAATGAAAAAATAATATTAATAGAACCTTTCCAGTTGGCAGTTGTCTGAATATGTATTTTAATGAAAGATATGGCAAAAACAGAAAAATCAGGGGAAAATGCCTCCTTGGAGAGAATCAGAAGAGCATGTGAAAATGCCTTTGACAATTCTGACTCCTCTCAGGTGTGCCTGAGAAGTGCCACACAGTGAAATAACCAAACATAGCAACTCATTGACATGCTGAAGAAAAGTTATTCCACCCCACTGGGCCCCAATGACTTCAGCTATAAAACACAACATTCCTTAGCTGTTATCCACAATGGGTCCAAGATAGGGCTGCCAGGCAACATACAGGATACCTGGTTAAATTTGAATTTTTAATAAACAGTGAATATTTTTTAGTATAAGTACATCCCCACTGTCGTACATTACATACGCAAACTAAAAAAAACCCAAAACCATTATTTACATGATGTTCAGATTTAAATGGACATACTGGTTTATTACTGTTGTATATTTGGTTGGTTGTTCGTCTGTTGCTAAATCTGAAAACCCTATTCCGGATTCCAAGCATTAGAACTTTAGCTCAGATTCACTGCTACTTTGATGATAAATTGCTTATAACTGAGAAACCACAGAGACTCACTTTAAAAAGTATAAGTATTATATATGAAAAGGATTTCAGTGAATGATGCAGATGGAAGTTTCAAATGGTAGGTCTTTCAGATGAGGCATCCTTGTTTGCCTTGAGAACAATGTCTGATTCTTCGATGGCTCTGTAATTCACTACTGTGCTCAGCCTAAAAGGAACAGTGGATGCCTCTATGACCTGTACGTACACAGGCAAGAAGTGCCCCAAGATATGGGAATCAATGCAATTGTGTCTTATGTGTAATACTTTGCACATGATTAGTAAGAATTAGGGGAAGTTCTTGACTTGGAACAACACGTCTATTCCATACACCTGGGAGAATCGTTTTAACTGAGCCCAGCTCCCACCAGTGTCGTCACCCCAGCGCACTTCAGGGGCAGGAAGATGCTTCTTCCTTGTGTGAAGTTACAGCAGGTTGAAATAACAGACAGTAAATACCCACCTGGAGTCTGGAAGTGTTTGGGGCTGACCGAATACTCCATTGTTCTATTTTAAAATTCTGTGTGAAATAGCCACAGATAAAAAATGAGTTTTTCCTTCAAATGCTAGCTGGATCTGTTTTGTGGGGAAGAGGTGTGGGAAGCAGAGACAACTGAAATCTCTCTGCTTGAGCATTCAGCTTCAGGGCAGAGAAGTTGACTAGTTCAGCTTCACAGTCAGAAGCTGAGATTTAACTTCCAACATCAGGTATCATATTTAGAGACCTCAGAGTAGGAGTCAGTCCCAGGAGAGTCTTGTTTATTCTTGTTTATATTTGTCATCGTAAACACAGATCATTGTGCAGGGGATCTGAAAAGAGTCGAAAGTAACAAGAAGTTGCTGCCAGATAAAAGCTGACCTTCGGAGTCTATACCAGCAGCTGCTGAAATGCGCAGCCCCTTTACACGGTGGGCGAGAATTTCGAGTCAGGAATGTGTGACGTTTGGCACAGGCTTTTGAAATCTTGCCTACACACCAGCTGAGGTCACCCTTAAAGAAACAAAAGTGTTGACCTAAATGCAATCTCGTCTTTGCATACACATCACAAATTTTATTTCATATTTTCTACAAACATTTTAAATTCATTTGCCCTTTCCTTACAACATAATGTCTTGTCTTATGCTATTTTCGTTCCTCAATTATTGTTCATTCCTTCCATTTAGCACTCTACATTTAAGCTTTTTATTTTTGTTAAAGATCATGCATTAACTTCTCTTTCTATAACCCCCGCGCAGCTTTTTCTTTGACTGTTGTAACAGTTTGTACTATGCCAGAGCACCGGGATTAATTGTGTCTTCAGTTATTATCTTGTCCTTGTTTTTTTCAGATTTGTGGCCTCTGAAATCTTTCAAAACAGCTCAGGGACTAAAAAGACATCTTCACAATAGCATAAACTAATGCTCTGTAGACCCAACAATGAATGTTTATTGCACCTTACAAAACTACTTTAATTACCTTCAGATTACTGGTTTTATTCAAATAGATTCATTCTCATCTAAGGACGTCTGTGGACATTTACAAAAAGTCTTTACAATGTAATGTTCTATGAAGAACGATTATAATAGTCTCCCTGGTTTATATTTAAAAAAATGAAAGGAAAATGGATTCATATTAAATTTTTAAAAAACCTTTAGATATTAATGTAAGGTTTTATTACTGTATATGAGTTGAATGCCTGGTACCTTAAGACTTAATTTTATCTCAGTGAGTCTTGGCCTTGTTCCAGCACAGCCACTACATTGTTATAATCAGGTTAATACATATCAGTCCACTGAGCATAACCAAGCCTCTGGTTTATGCTGACCCATTTATTTAGACATAATATAATATATATTTCTTTACCTTTGGCATCAAGCAAAAAGGTAAAATGTTTGAGTATATCTTCATATTACTTTTCTCATATAAGTAAAAATAACTTAGATAATGTGTATTAAATATTTAGTGTCTGATACTATGTTAAGGGCTTCATTTGCATGATATTATTTACTCTTTACAACATCTCTGTGAGGTATTTCTACCATCCCCATTCTACAGATAGAGAAACTGAGTCATAGAGAAGTAAAGTAACTTGTCAAAATTCCAAAGCAAGGACAGCCAGAATTCAAACCAAGAACACCGAAACCCACAATGCACCTGGCCGTTTTTAAATTATATACATATTCGATTATATTCTAATTCTAATATAGTCAATATTAAATTAGGTTGGCCAATATATGATGTAATTTTGCGACTACATATTCATTTCTACTTTATATAAATTAGAAATATTGGCAATGCTAAGAGATATCTAACTTTCCTTACAGCTCTAAAATCCTTTGATTTTAATGCTCTAGCTAAAAATTAATTTATGTGTTACTCAGTTCACTTAAAAGAATCTCTATAGACATGTGGATCTGATGGTCATTTGTGGTCACAACTCACCGAACTGTGAATTAAAATAAATTTCACTATAGGCTTAGCTGTTGAGAACCTGTGCTTGCCTTCAAAGTAGTGTCTTTGTATGCATATGCTGTACGACACGGCCTTTTTATATAAGCAATAAAAATGATTGGCCAAATAGCTAGA